>CAWUFW010009727.1:600000-759227 GCA_963921515.1 Calotriton arnoldi | reverse complement strand
GCGGCTATGCGGACTCTGCCCGGGGTTATAATAAAGGCAAGAGCGGGCATCCCTGCCTTGTACCACAGGTGATCTTAAAGGAGTCAGAGATGGAACCGTTTATTCTAATATGGGCTGGCGGGGTCGAGTACAATAAGGAGACGAAGCTGTAAATCTTCCCGGAATGCCAAGCTTACGCAGGGCATCGTGAAGGAAGGGCCACTCCAAAGAGTCAAATGCCTTCTCTGCATCGAGAAGGGTGGCCACTGTGAAGGTGTCAGGGGATATTCTACTTAGGACCGAGAAAACAGCACGTAGATTAAGGGCAGTGGATCAGTGGGGTATAAAACCCGCCTGCACAGGTGACAGCATTGTACCTAACAATAACGACAGCCTATTTGCCATTGCCTTAGCTAATATTTTATTATCGATGTTGAGTAGGGAAAGTGGTCTCTAGGAGGTGCAATGTTTGGGGTCCTTTCCAGGTTTTAGTACTAGGGAGATCGCTGCTTCTTGCGTGGTGGAGGGAAAGAATCCTTTTGGTGAGGGCCTCAGCCTATACCTTCAGTAAATGGGGGATTAGAGTGTTTTTGTAAGCCTAATAAAAAGCATCCATAAGGCGGTCTAGGCCAGGAGCTTTCGTACCATCTAAGGAGTCAATTGCCTGAGTGATTTCCTCTGATGTAAACAGCTCACTCAGGGACTGTGATTGGCCTCTGGTGAGCCAGACCATGGCAACCCCCTTTAATAGGGGGGAGGTGAGATTTGTACAGCGATTTGTTGTATGAGACTATTTCATTGTTAATGCCCTCATTGGTTGTAACTGGGGTGCCATCGTTAAGCTCTAGTGCAGCAATGTGTTCCAGCCCCCGGGGGGGGCTTAGGAGGCGGGCTAGTGTTCGTCCACGGTGCTCCCTCTTGCCATATTTTCACGCCACAGCATATTTACCTATCAGGGTAACCTCCCTTTTGGCCATGTCGAGAATTTCTTCTAACAAAACGGAGCATTTAGGTAGAGACGATGGGGAAGGTAGAGAAGTGTTCTCCTCGTCTATGTTTATGAGTGCGGCCTCCACGCGTGCCAAGCTAGTAAGGATATTGTGCAGCACCCCAGCCTGTTTAGAAATGCAGATTCCACGGATATACGCCTTAAAGGTATCACAGAGGGTGGCATATTGGTTAGTGTGTGGAGTAATACCAGTATGTCTTGGAGCTGGGGCAACCGGCTGCCAAAAAGAACCAGTAATCTAATTGTGTCCACACTGAGTGGGGTGCAGAATAAAAAGTATAACCAGGGGTCATAGGATGTAGTGAGCACCAGATGTCCCTAAGGGCATGCGTATGTAGATTATCCTGAAGGGTGCACAATAAATGTGGTTTGTTTACTTGGGCTAGCACTGGAGGAATGCATAGCAGGTTCAAGAAGGATGTTCAAGTCGCACCCCACCAAGATTATGTCTGCGTCTGTCCTATCCAGGAGAGCGGCTGCGGTCTGATAAAAGAGGGGGTCATCGGTGTTTGGAGCATACAAGTTTAGGAGAACAATTCGTCTCCCCAGCATAATTCCTGTTACCATAAGGTAGCGACCTTGGGTATCAGTGACAGTAGTGTGGTGTATGAAGGGAAGGGATTTATGTATAAGTATGCAGACTCCCCTTGAATAAGAGCTGTAACCAGTGAAATAACGGTGTGGGCCCCATGATGCAGCAAAAACAGGAGATGTCTGGGGAGTTAGGTGTTTTTCCTGTAGGAATGCAACTTTGGCACCATGTTGGGTGAGATATGATAATACCAGTTTGCTTTTAAGAGGGTTATTCACTCCTTGGACATTCCAGGTGAGGAGAGTCAAATCCACAGTCCACCTAGTGTCCCCCATTGGAAGGAGGAGAAGACAAAAAGAGTCAGCCTAGTCAGTTCTAGGAGAGTAGTCACTGCTTTGTCCCGTCTCATCAGAAAGAAAAGGGGAGAGGAAAGACAAAGAGATAAGCAGGTTATAGCAATAACAATCCGAATAAAATCCCTCAAAAACATCCCCCCACCCACACTAGGAGAAAAGATCCTAGCAAATCCCAATGAAGCCCACAACAAGAACCAAAATGTGAATAAAGCGAAGCATGGAATCATCCTCGGGGTTGGACAACACGTCGGAGCCTGGTGCACATTTTAAGCAAGAAAACGTATGAGTATTTTGTAAGAGTCGAGTCTGTCACTTTGCATAGCGGGCCAGGGTTTGCAATAGCAATCAGATAACAATGTGGGATGACCAATTGTCACTTGGCTCAGCAATACCTGCATTATGATCTCATCAGGGCCAGTCAGTCAGGATCAAAGAGATCAGCGCTTGCAGAAACATTAACATCCTGGGAGGGGCGTTCTGGGGTGGTGCGAGCCGATGAAGGGTCGCCCAGGCCCAGTCGTTTACAGAATGCAATGACCTCAACCGGGTTGTTGAAGAAACATGGCCTACCGTCCAACACCATCCGGAGTCTGGCATGGTAGAGAATGCTGTACTTGATCCCATGCTTTCTGAGCTGTGCCTTCACCTCCGTGAACTTCTGTCTTGACTCCTGCACTGCCAGGGTGAAGTCTGGGTAAATGTAAATAGTGGTGCCCGGATAGAGTAGAGGTAGAGGGGATTTCTCCCTGGCTAGATGGAGTATGATTTTGCGGTCCCCATAATTCAGAAGGCATGCAAGGACAGGCCATGGTGGTGTCCCAGGAGGGGGGAGGGCCCAAGGATCTGTGCGCCCTCTCCACGATGAATGTAGAGGAAAAGTGCTGGGAGCCAAACAGTTCAGTAAGCAAGATTTCCGCAAACTGTTCAGGGCGTCCTGTGTTGGTGGATTCGGCCTGGCTAATGATGCGGATATTGTTGTGCCGAGTGCGCGCCTCCAAATCTTCATTCATGATGGCAACAGCCTTCAGGGGGTGCTTTGTCTTGTCTAATTTCTGAGTCAGGTAGTGGTGTTATCTTTGAGGGTGGTAACTTGCTCCTTAGCAGAGTCGAGGAGGGTGGCCTGTCTATCCAGGCGTTACCCCATGCGGTCGAGCCAGGGCGTAACGGAGTTGAAACACACATCTATGGTGTGGAATCTGGCTCACAGCTCAGCTACGATTGATGGTACTCTCTCCGGAGGATTAGGGTGGACTGCGGAGTCGTAGTCGTCATTGATATCCGACGGGGGGTCCTGGCGACCCGATGATTTGGGCCCGTCGAACGTCAGCCTGCGCTGTTTGGGGTCACCATGACCCATGGCGGAGGATTAGTAGAAGCAAGGCCACAGATCTTAAAGTAGGCGGGCCCGGCCAACCATTGGAAGAGCAGGTGAAGGGAGGCAATAACAAACCCTTTGCCACAGAGTTACAAATATGTGGTAGTTCCAAAGCTCCCAAGTTCTCAACTTGGGGGGTCCAAACAGTGAGGGCCACAAAGGGATGCCCTGGGCAATGTAGTGGTCGCTGCTGGCACTAAGAGGCCACGCTGTAACTGCTAACAGAGACATGGGCACCGCCTCCTACTTAGTGAATATGCAGGGACAGGAAACCAAATGCACGCTGAGGGGCCGCCGAGTCCGTGCACTCACCGCAGCGGGAAAGGATGGTGTTCAGGTAGGCTGTCCTCGGGCCCACAGAGGTCGGCTGGCAGCAGCCAGGATTGCAGGCCTGCCCCAGCTCCAGGCAGTGGCCAATCGTGAGCCCACTGGCCCCACCGCGTAGTCACAGGCAGTCGCACCGGCAAGGGTTAACGCCCCGCA
Source organism: Calotriton arnoldi (assembly GCA_963921515.1). Classification (NCBI taxonomy): domain Eukaryota; kingdom Metazoa; phylum Chordata; class Amphibia; order Caudata; family Salamandridae; genus Calotriton; species Calotriton arnoldi. The sequence goes on along the minus strand of CAWUFW010009727.1, from coordinate 755,493 downwards.
GGCCCGAGCAGGATCCAGCAGGCAGGGCCTCAACTGTGCTCCACTAGCGCCAGATGGCTTTGGGCATCACACGCTCCACAAGTAGGTCACCACACGGCAAGTAGGCATGCCCGGCAGGCCCCAGTGGGGCCGGAGCCGCCCCACTACCTGCCAGGAAAGGATGGTGCAGCGCGGCGGCCCAACCTCAGGCCCGCATGCAGTTGCAAGGCGACCAGGAATGTCCTCCACCCGACTACCCAGAGGAGGCCACTCAGCATGCCCAGGTGGGGCAGGGATGACCGGCAGGGCACAGAGGGGCATCGCAGCCCCGGCCTCAGGCTCACCAGCTGCCCCGTCGCAGTGGGGCCTCGGAGACGGGCTGGGCCCACCCCTTCTGCAGCGGATTTACATGTCCGAGGGGCTCATCGATGCCAATGGAGAGACAGCCAGATCCCCAGAGCCCCAGGGGCTCTGGACCCCCGGCAGAACCAGGTGAAGTGAGTTTGGAAGCCTTGACCCACAGGATGTGGCCTGTGAGCTCTGGAGCTTCACAATCATGCGGCCATCATGGTCGATGGCTCGGCCACGTCCCCTAGGCATTGATATCTCTTACAGTCCCTGACAAATGGTGTTTGGAGTCCGGAGCAGGCCCACTATCCCAGACTTCACATGCATAGCTAGGAGATTGCTAGAAACACTACAGTACTGGGACTGGAAAAGTCTGACTAACATCATCTCTGAGGGTGTTCAAGAAGGTTCTAGCAACTCTTGTGGCCAATCTGCACAGCAAAGGAATCCTTGATGCACCCTTATCTGATCGACCGACTTGTCCATTCTCCTTCGCAAACAATTCTTCAACATCATGTCAATCTAGTTTGCAGAACCTTGGAGGAGTATGGCCTTTTAAGAAACCTGGAGAAGGCTCATATTACCCCGACCCAAGACTTGGAATTCTACTGTGCTCGGTTTCAGACCAATCTAGGGATTGCCACTTTGCCACTAGCAACAGTGCAGAGAACTCAGAGTCTTGTACTTTTGCTGGGGCCGCATTCAGAGATGTCGGTGAGAGAGTGGCTGTGTCTCCAGGGTCACATGGTAAGATATTTCACTATTGGGGAAATGTGTTCTCTTTTTCCTGATACATGTGTACATGATTCTTTTGTCTGTTTATTCTTTTTACAGGTAAAATGTGTCTTAGTTGTCTGCTGGGCTCACCTACATCTAGGACCTTTAGTTCATCACCTTCACAGCCTCGAGCAAATGGTGCCTGTGACAGACGATATTTGGGTACAAATGCAGTGGTGGCTGGATCCTGTTCACTTATATAAGGGAGTCCCTTTGGTTTTGCTGGCGCCCATTTGTCTTAACCATGGATCCAAGCAGGTTGGGTTGGGGAGCCCCTTTGGGCAGTCAATCGGTTCAGGGATGGTGGCTTCCGGAAGAAATGTCACATTACTAGAATTGGGAGAAGATGAAGGAAGTTTTTCACTCTTGCCTTCTTTTTTCTCACCTTTTGCAAAACCAGGCTGTGATACTGCCTTTCCAAATAGTGAGCTGAGAAGTGGATAATCTTGTGTCCTTGACAGTGTTAATATTGAATTCACCCGATGGGACCCCCCCTCAACCCTGAGTCAGAAGTATGTGGTCAGACAGGCACTGCGACCTAGGCCTGAAGCAACTGATGGACAGATTACAGGTGGGTTGACATGTAACCCTTAGAGAATTGCGCAAACAGGAAAAACTCAAATCGATCCCACAGATAGGCAGCAACACCACAATGGTCTTAGGAGATTGGCACCAATAAAACACGCCTGTCTGGAGGGGCGTGCATTCCCAAAACACCATAAAGTCGGATGCCACAGTAAGTAAAGAGCACTCAGCCAATCAGAACACAGCATGCACACTACATGCAGTGCTCATGTGCTCCCCATGCTGGACATCTGGACACGTACCCACTGGCCCCACATTGTGTCCATGCAAGGTCGGGACCCACCTGCGACCAGATTTATGGCCCCATGACTAGGCCCAGGTTTTTTCTCCATGGAATGTAGAAATTACTTTTTGACGCTTCGTGTAATGTTTAAAATGGTGGGCGAAACCAATGTACTTTGAGATAGTCTTCAGACCCCGACTCTGTCAACAGCTCTCCTAGCAGCTGCGCTTAATTAAACCAACTGTTCCTGTTTTGTCAAAGGCCTCTTGTCTTTTATTTTTTCAAGGTAATTTCACATTTGAGCAATATCTTGGTGAGCCAGTGAGGAGAGATTGGTTCTTTGAGCCCGACTGCAGCCGGAGGACTAGGACCCCGCCTGTACGGATTCACATTTCCATAGCAAGAATGGTGAGCAGACAATCCTTAGTCCTAGCATTTGGCATATGCAAACTAGGAAGAAGCACAAAAACTTAACCTGAGCACCCTGCCACTAACAGAAACTTGACATATTGCCTATTTTATGTGCCTGAGCTGAATAGCTGCAAGGTGGTCTCGGAGGCGATCCTGTGGAGGTCACCTTTTTTCGATAGTCAGCACGCAAGGAAAGGTGAGGGTTGTTTGGTCGCTTGGACTGCTTGGACCGCTGGACGTGAGACAGATGGTACGCTTGTCTCTGGGTGTGATACAGTGACCGCTTGGACTGCTGGGCATGACACAGATGGTACGCTTGTCTCTGGGTCTGATACAGGGAATGCTTGGACAGCTGGACATGACACAGATGGTACGCATAGTCTCTGGGTGTGATAGAGAGCTAGCATCTCGATCTTAATTTTTTAGTCTTAAAGAGTTTTCTTAGTGCTATCGGTTTCTTACCACTAGTAGTATCTGAAAGAAGTGAGAGGTGTTATTCTCTCGGACCACTGAAAGTGACACAGACAGTATGCATGACCTCTGGGTGTGTCATAGGGTATAATTGGGATGTTAGGGAAACATTTAGACCTTGGAGAGTAAGGTGCAGCTTGTGCTAGCCCAAGGAGTGCCTGTAGTTGTCGAGTCGCTCCTTCTCCACGTAAATTGTAGCGATCTGTGTCCCAGAGCTGATATCGACAGATTATCGGGCTCACTTAGCCCCGTGTACCGCAACGAGCCTCCCCCCATCATTGGGCAGCATGCATTCGGAGTGGGCTAAGATTTTTGACAAAGTCATCATTTTTTCTTCTCTGTAATTTCTTTTCTCTTTTACTGCTATTATGGTTTTCAATTGATGCATTTTTGTTGATGTTGTGGTGCTGATAAATTATTGCAACTGTGTTCTATGCTAAATGTTATGTCCAGTTAACGATTCTATGTGCGTATGAAAAAGTTATCATTTATTCGCATTTTGCTGTTCCACTGCTAAAAAAGAATTCATAATATTTTGAATTAACTACTGCACCTTCTTACAAGTTGTTATTTTTCATGTGTTTTTTATGTACTAAGTTTGTTTGATGCATCTTTGTCTTAAGTTGAGCTCATAGTAAAAGTGACTATTGCTGGCATAATCCAGTGTACATAGTCTTTCCTCACAAACAGAGTAGGATTTAAGTTTATTTAAAAAATCAAGAAGTCTATAAGTGCACTAAATCCCTTAAAAGAAATTCCTACCCATCATGGAGTTGCGTTTAAACCACATGCAAACTAGATTCCCCACGCAGGCTAGAAAGCTATATAAATTAACCCATGAATGGCAACTACACACTAAGACACACGCTTTCCCAGGCCAGAGGGGGGAACCTTCAGCACCAACATAATCAAATACATGAGGACGCATATTCAAACTAGAAGAGAGGGACTATTAAAACTGTAGGCCCTCTTCGAGGTGGCCCTGACCTACAATTCTATCCCACAATCTGCAAGCAAGGCGTCCGCACCTTCCTCACCATATACTGGCACAGAGTCACTCTTTCTTATGCCAGCTGGCCCAGCCGTTCCTGCACTAGGTTACACCAATCCACTGGTCGAGGGAGCCGGAAAGCCCCCAACGGGTAGCAAGCAACGAGATCTAGGGCTGGGAGGTTGCCCGACTGGCTGACCCAAGAGACTACAGCCCCACCGCAGTTGGATGCTAGAATCCCCCGAATCTCGACCCCCCCCACCGTCTGCCGCATTTAGCCCACAAAACATACACTCCATAAGCGGCTGGGAACCTCATGGTGTGTCTAAACAAAAACACGACTAGCGATAGCAAGGATGAGGACACCAGTCCCCCAGGATCCAACAGCGAGAGTGAGAATGTAGGAATAGTCACACCAGAGACCAACAGGACACCCGAAGACACCCACCCACTACTGTCTGCACCAGGCTGCCCTGAGGAGAACCCCGTGGTTATGATGCTGATAAACATGACACCTTACCACTTTCTACTAGACATGGGGACGATGAGGTCATGCCTACGGGAGGGGAAAGTCCCCCTATCAAAGAGCACTGCAACTATACCAGGAGTCTCAGGCACGGTTCCCCCTCACAGAACCCCTCGAGCTAGAGGTAGGGGGGAAAAGGGTGAGGAAACAGCTGTTGTTCTTTCCCTCTTCCCCGACTAATATCTTGGGATGGGACCTAATGACCAAAGTGAAAATGTCAATTCATTTTGCTGATAACGGGACTTTAGTCTGCTCCTCCCATATAGTTTCGCCTTCAGGGCACCAACCAGCAATACACTCCCACGCAACATGGACACCAGCCAGGGTGGCCCTGACCATTTGGATCCCCTTCACGGTGGCAGACCTGGAGAATACGGGAAATCTCCTCGAGCTAAGCAAATTAACTCAGCGGTAGGCATGCCACACACACCAACTCTTAGTGGAAACTGCCAAAAAGACGAAAACATTCTTAGCCAGTAAGGTACACAAGGAGCATAAGATCCGGGACCTCGACTTGCGCATGCCTACTGAGTCCCCCGAGGATGGGTGTGGAGCCGGCCCAAGGTGCATAGGGGCAATGGCGGTGACAACTGACCACGCGTACCCCTGGGATTTCTAAGTTCAGCCTCTGTCGCCACTCTGGCACTTCCCTGAGTGAGAAAGTGGTACAGACAAGATTGCCCAGCACTATGCAGTGCATCCCCCATGCCCGAAGCCCTCTACCTGCTGCTGAATATGGTGCCCAAGCGAGTGACCATTGGAGAAAACTCGGCATGCCCAGCAAATGGTACACCACCCCAAGGATGTGCCCCCACCAGCCACATGGGGGAAAGTCCCAGTGCCGGGGGGGAGCAGGCCACCACATGCAGCACCCATGCAATGGCCCACTAGGAATGGCCTAAACGAGGAGCAAACCTGGAAAAACTTCACTAAGCCGAGCCCCCACAAACTTAGTAAAACCACCCCCAAGCTGACCGCATTGACCGCAAGCATGAAGATGGCACCAGTTGTGAAAGGGACTCCACCGCAGAAGCCCAGAGGATTCGGGCCCAGTTATGGCGGCAGAGGTCAGGAAAGCTGACAGCAGCCAGACCCCAGAGAATGTTACTACTGTCTCAGAATGGGCCACCTGGCCAACCTATGCCGCCTAAAAGCTTATCATGAGCAAAGATCAATAAGTCTGGGCCTGACCCTGCAAAATCCCCATCCACAAACCAAGCCCAGATCAACCTGAGCGCACAGCACATTAAGCCACAAGGAAATCAGTCAGCAAACACACTACCTCAGCAAGGACCAGGTGGTTGGCCAAACACATGGCAACAGCAGCAGGCAGGGAACCCAACCCAGCAAGGACCGGGCCACAGCCAAGGCAGGGAGGGGTCTCCTAGTAACGTCCACTCCTCTCCCCGGAGAACGGCGCAGGACGCACCTTGAGGTAAGTGTGACTACAGGGGTCCGTCTGACCCTCTTCCCATGGGGCAATTAGGACCCTGCCTTGGGGTTAAACAAAAACCCTGCATTTAGTAGAGGATGACACAGGTCACCCTACATAGTGGTAATATCTAACCAGAAGTGGTAAGATAGGAGCCCTAAGTTACTTCGTCCTGAAATAAGTAAATGCCTAGCAAATAAATGTATTTTGGCCTTTACATTGGTTTTTAAGCAATCACTTTCTCATGGGCCTCCACTTAGATTTTAGAAGTGCCTCTCTGTCTCCAGGTGTAGGCCCGCTCGCTACCAAATGCAGTTTCTAGAGAGCGAGGACTGCCAATGACGAAGCATGACACCTGGTGGTATGTGAGGACAGTCCTTTACATTTTTTGAGATGCCCAGCACCCCACTAATTAGTGCCTAGTGCTTGTCAGATTTCGGTCACTTTTCTGAAATCAATTATTCATTCAGGGTAGCTTCTTTTTGTGTGTGCATAATAGGTTTGGAGGCCAGCTCACCCTGAATACCCCGTAGCCTCTAGTTCCCTCCCCTAGAAAGCTCTAGGGTATTGTGTGTTGATATATGGATCTCAGTCATTGCCACATCCGAACCAAATGGGGGCTACAAAGCAGCTTCTCAACCCCCACCGTTATGCCACAATAAAACCAACACTACATGAGACCTTACGAAGGTGCCCAATGACCTGCAGGAACCAGCCCAAAAGTAGCCCAAAAACTAAGCTTCCAGAAAAAGGGCGTAGTCAAAACACCCAACTTCATTAGAGAAACCCTCATTACACGCCACTTGCAGGGACCAGAGGGGCACGTTGAAATTACCCACAACCCCCAAAGAATTTGCGACATGCCCCCTCCCTTTCATGGTGCATCGCACATGTGTGGGTCAAAAGGTACTATCAACATCGATAAAACTACACACACACACATGCACACGCTAGGGAAAGTAGGGTGTTAGAGGAAGGCCAATGCCCATAAACCAATATTTAGGTAAAAAGAGTCATCCACACACCAATGAAGATCACCCCACTGCTGTCATGGCGAGGGGGGAGGACCAAAGGACCCACAAAATAAAATTTAGGCGACCCCTGACCAAAACTCACAATTCTTAAAATGATGCCACAACTGAGGCTCCACCATCCAGTACCTCGCCAAAGATTGCACAAAATGGATACACAGAAGTGCCCCAAAAAGGACAGGTACAGAAACTTCTGAGACCAAATAATAATGTATGTTTCACTAAAAAGATAACCTACAACCCACAGCTCTTATCCAACAGGTCTGCAATCGAGCCATAAGTGCACCACCGTTACTGAAGCCTGCCACCTCTTCAGTAGCAACCTCCGAAATCCCAATGTGGCCCGAGGGCTCAAGCCAAAAAAAAAAGACCACAGACAATTTTTTGCTGGAATTTTTTTTACAACAGACTTGTCACACTGTTGTGTAGTTCATATATAACCTATACAGGATCTGCGCGTTTGGATAACATAAACTGTGGGACTGGTGGCACCCCCACCGGATACGTTAGCCTATCTGTATTAGCTAGCTCACAGTGCCACTATAATCTCCTCTTACCAAGGAGAGAATAGATTCTGGCAACCTCAGAACATGACAACCCTGATCCCTTAGAATCGTGGAAACAATATACTACCTTTCGCTCAGTCACTCGTGCTTACTTTGTTTGTTTCAGAGAGATACACAGAATAAACAGGCTTGTCGTTTTCAATAAGAATTTATTGAACAGTTGTTATTCTAGTGTAGAATATATGAGCTGCAACAACCATTTGACAGTAGCAGAGATATATGATTAGCAGTACTACGAAAGTAAAGGGATGGTATAGTTCTACCATCTTGCAGAAATCATGAATATATACAAGTACATAAAACACACGATAAAAAGTGTGTACTCCTACGATGTCTCCCTAACTAGATGTACCTAAATGTACCTAGCATCTGTGTAGGTGTTATGCCAAGAATCCCTCTAGGATCTAGTCAACCCCATTACCTTAGAATGAGAGAATATGGGACCCCGTCCTGGTCTCAAGTTGGACACCCCGCGAGGGATGTTAGACCACTGCGAGCTGGAGCGTCTGCATGCAGGAACCTCAGCGTCTCTGGTCAGTGTGTCAGCCGGGAACTCACCGTCTCCTCTATCTTCCTAAGCAAGATGTGCTGTATATATACCCATAGGTCTCCCCAGGGGTCCTACCTTGCTGTATTACTGTGTCGGCCTAAAGGATGATGTTGGGCCTGAACTTTATACAGAGATATTATACAGGAGATGGTAATCCTACTGTTAGTCCTGCTGTGCTTCCAAGAAGCCTCATGCATAATGTATGAGAATCGAACCAGGGGAAAACCCCGCGTTCTGAATGCAGTGTCATATCTAGGTAAAAGGTCAGTGCCTAAGAACCGTTATGTATGTAATGTAGGGAAGAATATAGGTGTAAGGTGGCAATGTTACCTGCGCCTATATAGGGTACCTATATGGAATATAACAACACTGTGCCAAGCAAAGACACTTCCAGATGCCATAAAGCTGCATATGACCCATCCAGACACTATCCCAAAACCTGCAATGTTCCAAACGTTATGTATTATTGCATCTTTGTACACCATCTGGTTAGCATGGGTGTGGCTGCATCCATCTGTAGCGAGAAATCTGCCAGGTCATATGGAGCCTGCATCAACATTTCTACAGTGCTTACGTAGGGACCTCTCCCACCTCACTTACACTTACACTGAGCCAAATACTAGTATTCCACACGCACTACACAGTACACTCTTGCACAATACATGGTACCAGCACATGACCACCGAGGGCCTCCAGATGTAGGCTAGGTTGTACTATGTCTGCTCGCTTATACCCCACGCCATGGGAGCAGACAGACTTTACTTATCCCAAGAAACAGCCCCCAAAAAGCAAAATGTCTTTTCCACCAGTACCTATGTAAGGTTAGGGTCAAGATACAACCCAGTAGAGTAGAACCCCCATCGAGTAGTGATAAACATCACCCTGTATGAAACTAACCCCACAGCACTACATCTTTTTCTGAGCCTAGCGACATTCAAACTGAGCTAGTCAGGATGTACAGGCGAGGCACTATAGGGAAGGACACTGTTTGGCCCCGAGATTTTCCAGAGAAGAGGTTCTTGGAGGTAGCAAAGCCACCGCACCAGTGCACAAACATGTCCACTTCCGCCTCTGTCTGTGGTCCCAGAGTGGCCCTTTGTGTATCTGGGGCAGTATTCTTTAATAACAAATGGACCCCAGACATGGATTTCCAGTGCAGGGCCATTCACCACGATGATACAAGGGGAAATGAGTCCGGAAGGGAAGGTTTGAATGGCAGCATAGATAGCCCATGTCAGGAAATCTGGGACACTGAGATGGATAGGTACACGTGGCTAGAAGGAAAGGAGCAACCCCTAATTGTACAGAAATTTACACTGTATTCCTTGTGTTTCAGAGGCAAAGGAACGATACCGCTTGGCACGAATGAAAATTGTGAAGCAATACTGCACGTACTAGAAATGCAATTGGGCACCTCTGTGTTGATGGATACCTACTGACAATGTGGAGAGTTTCCCTACACCCAGCTCATCCATGGATGGTGAGGCCTCTACACCCTCGTAACCATACACACCCTACCCCTCGTCATCCCTGGATAAGATCTGTTTCAGTTGTTCCAACATCCGCTACAGAAGAAAACAACTCTATTGCATCAGGCTCGAGAAAAAAAGAACTGCTGATTACTTTGTCTGGGCTCAGTACAAGGACATTCCGGAAGAATTCAGACTGTTTTCAGACACTCAAGTAAACATAGGAGGGTCCATACCCTTCTTCACCTTGGCAAGCAAAGGCGAACACCGGCTGGTTGCAGATAACCAAATAGGAAATGCTGAAGATGATCAACGAATACTGAGCTCAGAGTAAATGCTATCAAGGAAGAACTAAGAGCCATCTGCCTTATGGTGATGCAGCATCGGTATGTGTTGCACTTGGTGACCACGATGGAGGGTGAGGTGTGTACCAAAATCAGTGCATCCTGCTGTACTTTCATCCCCGGAAATAGCCTAGACAACGGGACACTAGCTTTTCCCATCCACCAACTGCATAATCTACAAGCTGACATGAAGGAGGGAGGTGCCCCTGAGCAGAATTGGTTTATAGACATATTTTCCTGGTTCCCCTGATAGGTGCCCAGACTGTGCCTGCCATTGCTTCCAATTACTCTTCTTGTGCTATTTGTGTGTAGTTTCTTACATGTAGGGGTTTGCTGCTGTAAAAACGCAGCACTCAAGTTAGGTAGAATGCAAGTAGCTAGGGAATTAGTAACAGGCACAACAGAAACACAGCAAACCTCAAATAATGTGACTGTCATAAAGTATGGGGTAAATGATAAATGATTTACAAAGGGGCCTTAGACACAATACCGCACATTGTTATTAAAGTGGGAAATTATTAATGTGGTGCAACGATCATGGGAAAAAAAGGCCTCCTAATTCCCAAAAGTGAATAAATTCACATAAACATTTGTATACAGATAATCAGCACACACTTATTTCCAAGCATCAGTCAAATTATAAGATCATTAATACAGTCGGATAGATTCCCCCAAAAATAAAAAAAAATTCAGGAGACATATATCACTTGTTTTAAGATAATCCTTTATTTCTATTTTTCTTTTCTTCACTCAAAATGTAGCCAGATGTAGCCAACGCGTTTCGTCCCTTCTTAGGACTTCTTCAGGGCTACGAAAACATAGATAAAATATGTACATTTTAAAAAAACCCAATATAATACAATACATCACCTCATAAAAACATACACACTTAGCTAGCTCCTTGTGCAATATTCTATATACAGTGTACTATTTACAAACAACTTATTGCCCATTAGAACTCATCACTGAAGATGATTTTTTTAATATAAATCATCCTAATTATATCCAAGAAAGCCATGCTAATTATTCAGTTCAATTCTTCATCAACATATATTGCATGTTTAAATAGACCAAACATTTGATCCCTACATATGTCATGATACTTTTAATAAAACTCACACAATCACAAATAGAGAGACTGCTGATACTGAAAGATTAAAGTTACAAAGAGGCAGATTTCATCTAGAGTTATTAATAACCGAAAGGCAACATTATGAAATGGGAAAACACTAAATAAAGGAGAAAGAACAAAGACGGCACAAATTTCATCAAAAGTCATTATAATTTGAGGGGCAATATTCTAGATGCTAATTTACCTCAATTAGATGATATTTTGTTATCAGTTGTTCAGTATAGTCACTTTTTCATTCTAAAATAATGAAAGGAAAGTTCATAAATCCTCTTTTTATGATACATATTATGGTTAATATGAGCTCATATTTCTACCCCGCATACCTGTTATCTTAAAGGGTATATACCAGGTCCAATGTGTCCAGGTCAGTTTACTTCCTTCTCTTTCAAATAATTGTGCCTTTGTTGGCTCCCAAACCTATAATGACAGGTATCGTCTTAAAAACATAGTGACTCTCATAAACCACCCAAATAACTATGTGCATTATGAATTTATGAATTTACCTGGAGAATTTATCAAATAAAATCTCTATCTAATTTGTATAGGCTACTTCGGTGTGGCCTCTATGTAATTGTATTTCAACACCGATACTGGTTCATATCTCCAAATACACTACAATCACTAATAACTATAATATTAGTGTCATCTATACGTTGCAAATCGTAGTTGACTCCACTTACTAATGGGAGATATATATACCCATTCCCAAGTTATTTCAACTCCACTGTGGTCGCCATCTTAGTACTGGTAAGCTGATGCTAGTGCTAGTTGCAATATCAGCAAAAAGAACCCAAACTAAACATTAATGCAAATACAAAGGTAGCGACAGCAGTAATAATATGCCACAACCGCCATCACTGAGATTATAAACTAATCATGGTGATATCAATAACAGTATCCATGACGGAGACCCAAACCCCACATGAATACAAATGCGTAAATAGTGATAACATACTGCGGTCTCCATCTTTAAACTTGTAAAATAACAGTAGTAATGCAGATGGCAATATCAACAGATTGGACCCAAGCCCAACATTAGTATAGATAGGCCGATAGTAATAGTACTAGTGGCAGATACGAATAAAAAGATCTAAACGCCATATTATGGCAAATGTACCACTAGGTGCTACAAGTCACTAAATCTCACTCATTCAATTGCCTGATACCAATAACAGTATCCATGATGGAGACCCACACCCCACATGAATACAAATGCATAAATAATGATAATGTACTGCGGTCTCCATCTTTAAACTTGTAAATTGACCGTAGTAATGCAGATATCAGTATCAACAAATGGGCTCCAAGCCCAACATTAGTATAAATAAGCCGATAGTGGTGATACTAGTGGCAAATACAAACAAAAAGGATCTAAACGCCATATAATGGCAAATGTACCACTAGGTGCTGCACGTCACTAAATCTCACTCACTTGCCTGAGGCCAGTCGTTCCGCCTCTATCCGTTCTCACCGAGCGATCTCACCGAATGATGTCAAACCGGGATCCCTCAATGCACGCGTTTAAATTTAAAAGTTGATTTGCCACGCATGCGCATTCCGCTATTCCCAAAGGTCAATTCAGTGGCCATCTTTGAGAGGTGTGCTACTATGTTAAGCCCTGTAAGCCGCGGACGTAACACAAGAAATGTGGTATGTAAAGCCATGTGTCCCACCAATTATACTTAGTTAGTAAAAGATTTATTTCATTCTACGTCCCCTTTGCATTCACAAATAAATCGGGGTCCTTCCTCAAACGAACTTGTATTCCAAGTTTTCGCGCATGCGCACACGCTAATTCTGATGGTCAACTCGGTGGCCATCTTTAAGGAATATATGTTTATTATTAATTATAGCAACAGCCTCTTTCCTCTGGCAGGCTTAGAATGTTAAACTGTTTAGCCCAATAGTCCGCCATACTTAATAAAAACCTCCTATTATCTATCCTCCGAACAGTATTGAACAAACCACAGTTATTCAATACGGTAGGCTTCTATAGCCGATACCCTAGGCATGCGCAAAACACTAAATCTGATGGCCAATTTGGTGGCCATCTTTTAGGAGGCATTTTCTTATGCTATTAAGCCCCCAAACAGTTTCTGTCATCGGATTCACATGGTATATCTACATATGCAACCAACTATGCAACCGTCTTTATTGTCAGTCCTTCATCCAGTATTTAAGGTGTGCTTCTTGCACTATTTTTATGTTTACAATCTATACGATCATTGCCAGTAAGTAATGACTAAATGATGATAGCATCTATAAATCACCAGTCATTTTCAAAACTTATCCCTTACTGATCCAACGTCTCTACTGGTCACCTAGGTACAGACATCACACAAGAAATTATAAACATTTCACAATAATTTAAATTGCAAAATAATAAGAATTCCAAATTGGCGATAAGTCCCTATTACAAAAAATAATGAAGTTCCGAATAGCTGTTAAGTCCCTGCTGCACTGATCTCAAGCGACATATCCATCTTGCTTCCGCCTGACGAAGAAGCAGTTCTCTATTGCCTCCTCTCTCTATTTTACCAATATGCTCAATTGCATGGAACCAAATCTCACTCTTATCTGGGTGTGCCTCTTTGATATGAATAGCAACGGGATATTTATCATCACAGTTCTTAATCGCCCGCACATGTTCTTGTATTCTTACTTTTAAGCATCTTATGCTGCTACCTATATAAATCCTATTGCAGGCACATTCAATTACATAGACTGTATACGTTGTATTACAGTTCATGAAAGCTGAAATGGAATGAATCTTCTCTGTGTTATATTTGAACTCAGTAACCCTATTCCTGCCAAAGCGACAAACAGAGCACTTTGTACAAGTATAAAAACCATTAGGTTTACTTGACAACCAGGTGACCCCTTGATGTTCCGAGCCCTCTGGTCTTACATAACTAGGACATAATCTTTGTTTAATTGTATTACCTCTACGGTATATGACCCTAGGTTTTTTAGATACTGTCTTAGATAATCCAATATCTGAACTCAAGATATGCCAATTCTTCTGCAATATATTAAAAATATGATTGCTATATAGATTGTATTGCGTAATAAATTATGCTTCTTCTTTCATTCTAATCGTATCATTCTTCCTTTTGAGTTGTTTACCATTACCATTCAAAGTTTGTTGTCTATTAAGGCCTTTTACCCTCCTCTCAGCCTTCTCTAGACACTGACTGCCATATCCACGTTTCTCAAAATTCAGTTTAATCTCTTTCAAATTGCGAGTGAAGTGTTCATCTTCACTGCAATTTCTCCGGGCCCTTACCATTTCACCAAATGGAATGGCATTTATGGTCGACTGAAGGTGGGCACTTGAAGCGTGCAAAACACTATTGCATGATGTTGGCTTTTTATAGATATCACTATGTATCCTCCCTTCCTTAACATACAGTCTAAGGTCCAGAAATTCAATTTCTTTCTTAGCAAATTTCATTGTTAGTTTCACATTGAATCTGTTGTTATTGAGATGAGCATGATAATCTCTCAAATCCTGTTCTCCTACATTCCAAATCATCAGAATGTCATCAATAAACCGACCATAAAAAATTGATCTTATCTATCCAGTTAGTGGATCTCTTGCCCCAGGTCTGCTCCACCTCATACAAACCCATAAAAAGGTTTGCATAAGATGGAGCAAACCTCGAGCCCATAGCTGTACCTTGTTTTTGGAGGTACCACGCCCCATTGTGCAAAAAGGCATTGTTAGTTAATACTATCTCAGCCATCCTGATCAACATCAAAGTATGATCAAGGTGACTGGCACTCCGCTTGTACAGAAAAAATCTTAAAGCTTCAAGTCCACTTTTCATCTGTATGCAGGTATATAGGCTTTCGACGTCCATGCTGACAAATAGAAGATCCTCACTGTCCCAGCAAAAATCATCCAACTTGTCCAGGACATCTCGACTATCTTTTAAATATGATGGTAAATTCTTTACATGAGGTTGTAAAAAATTATCTATATACTCAGCCAAATGTTCTGTAGGTCCCCCATTTCCAGAAATTATGGGCCTCCCAGGAGGCTGCTGCAATGTTTTATGTATCTTCGGGAGGATATATATGCATGGATATCTAGAGTTTTGGGCAATTAGATACTTGTACTCCTGATCTGAAATGAGACAAGTCTCATGCCATTCCCTCAGATTGGTGTTGATATATTTCTCAATCTCTGGAATTGGATTTCCCTTTAGTTTTTCATAGCATATTTTGTTTTCCAATTGTCTATTAATTTCTCCTAGATAATCCTGCATATCAAGTATTACAATATTTCCTCCCTTGTCTGCCTCACGTATTACAATGGTCGGATCTTTCTTTAGATTTACAATTGCCTCTCTGTCTTTTCTCGAGAGATTTGATTCATGTGTACAAAATTTGTTTCTTGTATGAACATCCTCCAATTTATATAATTCCAATGTGACCCTTCTATGGAATTCATCAATTGCCGAGTCGTTTTGCATTGATGGAATAAACTTTGAGGAAGGTTTCAAACCACTATTAAGTGTCAGATCCTCCTCTATGTTTAGATCATTTATTAATTGTCTGATGTCACCACATGGTTCTTCCTCATCTAACGTTGCAATAGTATGTATTAAATCAACATCCATTATAGTCAAAGGAGATTTAGTGCCAACATTAGAAATACCAGCAGTTACAGAAGGATGTTCATTAAAGAAATGTTTTAATTTTAATTTGCGGATGAATTTAAATAAATCCACATGTACATCAGTAAATGTGCATTTTTCAGATGGACAAAAATTCAAACCTTTGCTCCGAACATTACTTTCATCAGCTGACAAGATTCTTTTAGACAGGTTAACAATTTTCAGGCCTTCAGTTCCCATATCATTTGCTGTATTTGGTGTACCTACATCCGTGATACAAGTTATTACTTGGTCTGGTTGGTTTTGGATTGTTGTCTGGTTTGGACACCTGTTCTTGTGTTTCCGTCCACCCCTCCTCGTTCTCCTCCCTTTTCCATTGGTCTTCTATTTTTGTTGCCCAATCTGTATCTCTGGACCTCCCTTAAAAAAAGGGATTGTGGTTTGTCCATTGGTTCTAAGCTAATAGCTTCCCCTATTTCACTTTCAACTGATGAGAGGGAGATGCTTCTTGAGGAGGCACTTATTTCCCTGGTTCTATTCATACCTGTGGGAATTGGTTTTGTCATAACATCATCAAACTTTTTGGCGAAGGTGAAAATCCTACCCTTCTCATAATCACCTTCGTCTCTCAGAATTTTCTTTTGCTTTTTGTCTCTCAAGTATACTTGGTAGTTTGCTAATTCACTATTCAAGATGTCATAATTCTTTTTAATGGCATCTTGTAAATTGATTTCTCTAATCTCTTTTTCTAACTTATCAATTTCTTCTCTTAACTTAGCAACCTTCCTTTCCGCATTCTTTACTAGAATCCCCATCATTCCATAGGACGCATCATGTAGACCATCCTCCCATTCTTTAAGAAGATCCATATCCAAATCCTCAAAATTAGGAAAAATCAATATCCGAAGGCCCCTAGGGATCCTTCTATTTTCTATATACTTCCGCATGGTGTTCCCATCCCACCATTTACTTAACTCTTGTTTTTTTAGTCTCTCCAACTTTATAAATTTTTCTCTTAATCCTTCATTTCTCATAGTTTGCGGCATTTCTTTATTAATGCCCGTTTGTTTTTTATTAAACAGATCACCAAGCATGGCGTCACGATTGTCTTCAAAGTTCATAATTACTAATAAGGTAAAAGGTATTATTCCCTATAACAGTGCAGGTTTGTCCAAATACAGCAAATGATTTACAAAGGGGCCTTAGACACAATACCGCACATTGTTATTAAAGTGGGAAATTATTAATGTGGTGCAACGATCATGGGAAAAAAAGGCCTCCTAATTCCCAAAAGTGAATAAATTCACATAAACATTTGTATACAGATAATCAGCACACACTTATTTCCAAGCATCAGTCAAATTATAAGATCATTAATACAGTCGGATAGATTCCCCCCAAAAATAAAAAAATTTCAGGAGACATATATCACTTGTTTTAAGATAATCCTTTATTTCTATTTTTCTTTTCTTCACTCAAAATGTAGCCAGATGTAGCCAACGCGTTTCGTCCCTTCTTAGGACTTCTTCAGGGCTACGAAAACATAGATAAAATATGTACATTTTAAAAAAACCCAATATAATACAATACATCACCTCATAAAAACATACACACTTAGCTAGCTCCTTGTGCAATATTCTATATACAGTGTACTATTTACAAACAACTTATTGCCCATTAGAACTCATCACTGAAGATGATTTTTTTAATATAAATCATCCTAATTATATCCAAGAAAGCCATGCTAATTATTCAGTTCAATTCTTCATCAACATATATTGCATGTTTAAATAGACCAAACACTTGATCCCTACATATGTCATGATACTTTTAATAAAACTCACACAATCACAAATAGAGAGACTGCTGATACTGAAAGATTAAAGTTACAAAGAGGCAGATTTCATCTACAGTTATTAATAACCGAAAGGCAACATTATGAAATGGGAAAACACTAAATAAAGGAGAAAGAACAAAGACGGCACAAATTTCATCAAAAGTCATTATAATTTGAGGGGCAATATTATAGATGCTAATTTACCTCAATTAGATGATATTTTGTTATCAATTGTTCAGTATAGTCACTTTTTCATTCTAAAATAATGAAAGGAAAGTTCATAAATCCTCTTTTATGATACATATTATGGTTAATATGAGCTCATATTTCTACCCCGCATACCTGTTATCTTAAAGGGTATATACCAGGTCCAATATGTCCAGGTCAGTTTACTTCCTTCTCTTTCAAATAATTGTGCCTTTGTTGGCTCCCAAACCTATAATGACAGGTATTGTCTTAAAAATATAGTGACTCTCATAAACCACCCAAATAACTATGTGCATTATGAATTTATGAATTTACCTGGAGAATTTATCAAATAAAATCTCTATCTAATTTGTATAGGCTACTTCGGTGTGGCCTCTATGTAATTGTATTTCAACACCGATACTGGTTCATATCTCCAAATACACTACAATCACTAATAACTATAATATTAGTGTCATCTATACGTTGCAAATCGTAGTTGACTCCACTTACTAATGGGAGATATATATACCCATTCCCAAGTTATTTCAACTCCACTGTGGTCGCCATCTTAGTACTGGTAAGCTGATGCTAGTGCTAGTTGCAATATCAGCAAAAAGAACCCAAACTAAACATTAATGCAAATACAAAGGTAGCGACAGCAGTAATAATATGCCACAACCGCCATCACTGAGATTATAAACTAATCATGGTGATATCAATAACAGTATCCATGACGGAGACCCAAACCCCACATGAATACAAATGCGTAAATAGTGATAACATACTGCGGTCTCCATATTTAAACTTGTAAAATAACAGTAGTAATGCAGATGGCAATATCAACAGATTGGACCCAAGCCCAACATTAGTATAGATAGGCCGATAGTAATAGTACTAGTGGCAGATACGAATAAAAAAGATCTAAACGCCATATTATGGCAAATGTACCACTAGGTGCTACAAGTCACTAAATCTCACTCATTCAATTGCCTGATACCAATAACAGTATCCATGATGGAGACCCACACCCCACATGAATACAAATGCATAAATAATGATAATGTACTGCGGTCTCCATCTTTAAACTTGTAAATTGACCGTAGTAATGCAGATATCAGTATCAACAAATGGGCTCCAAGCCCAACATTAGTATAAATAAGCCGATAGTGGTGATACTAGTGGCAAATACAAACAAAAAGGATCTAAACGCCATATAATGGCAAATGTACCACTAGGTGCTGCACGTCACTAAATCTCACTCACTTGCCTGAGGCCAGTCGTTCCGCCTCTATCCGTTCTCACCGAGCGATCTCACCGAATGATGTCAAACCGGGATCCCTCAATGCACGCGTTTAAATTTAAAAGTTGATTTGCCACGCATGCGCATTCCGCTATTCTCAAAGGTCAATTCAGTGGCCATCTTTGAGAGGTGTGTTACTATGTTAAGCCCTATAAGCCGCGGACGTAACACAAGAAATGTGGTATGTAAAGCCATGTGTCCCACCAATTATACTTAGTTAGTAAAAGATTTATTTCATTCTACGTCCCCTTTGCATTCACAAATAAATCGGGGTCCTTCCTCAAACGAACTTGTATTCCAAGTTTTCGCGCATGCGCACACGCTAATTCTGATGGTCAACTCGGTGGCCATCTTTAAGGAATATATGTTTATTATTAATTATAGCAACAGCCTCTTTCCTCTGGCAGGCTTAGAATGTTAAACTGTTTAGCCCAATAGTCCGCCATACTTAATAAAAACCTCCTATTATCTATCCTCCGAACAGTATTGAACAAACCACAGTTATTCAATACGGTAGGCTTCTATAGCCGATACCCTAGGCATGCGCAAAACACTAAATCTGATGGCCAATTTGGTGGCCATCTTTTAGGAGGCATTTTCTTATGCTATTAAGCCCCCAAACAGTTTCTGTCATCGGATTCACATGGTATATCTACATATGCAACCAACTATGCAACCGTCTTTATTGTCCCGGTTTAGATTGAAGATATACGCAGCATAACGTTCTGACAACCACATGCTGTCGCCGTTAGTCTCCCCTGGAAGCACTCGAGTGTTGGAGCCTCTGTGGCAGAACTATTTGCTTTGGTGAGTGTTGGATAGTGAGCATTTTTGTTAAGCTAGTGTTTAGTTAGCGTGTTTTGGTTCATGGCTCAGGTAGCTTATTAAGCTTTGTTATCACAGGGTTTGGACCACTCGCTGCTGGCGTTCTTTACGTTCGCATGTATCTGAACTGTTGGAATTATCTTTCATACTTACTCGCTTTTCTAAGAGACGTTTTGGTTTAGGACATTTCCTTAGTACATATATTGTTTTTAGTTAGCTCATTAGTTTCTCTTATTTTATAGTAGTTTCTCTGCCGGGTCCACCGGTATTGAGAGTCGAGTTTTAGTACTCTACCGTTTGAGGTATGCCTCTTTTTATCCGTGGAGAATCACTTCAGCCAAAGCTCTATGTGCACTTTTGTTTTGTTTTGCTTAATAGGACATGATTATACTTTCCACTGAATCATTTGTTTATTTTGCCTCGCATGTTTCTATTCACCATGCGCACACATTCACGTCGTGTCCCACTATGTATTTGAGTATTTTAGATGCTGTTTGCCATCCGATTTGAGCACTTCTTTTATTTTAAACACGGTGTACAGCATGAGGTTGAATACTGAGATTCCTTCTCTATCAACACAGCACATTTGCCCTGTCCTCTATTGAGCCCTGTTGTTATCTTTGTTAACAGTTATAAGATGCAGTAATTTAGCTCAGTAATTCATTACAGATTCCCCTGATGAAGGGCTCGTGTTATAGCCTGAAATGCATTGGGAAATATTATGTTGTCAACTCTTTTGCTGAGTTCAAGTTCCTTTGATTTTCCTCATGAACTAAATTCCGTCTGCAACTATCAAGAATAAAGCAGATTGAACTACGCTTCAGGCCTGATGAATTCTTTGAAATATTGGTTGCATTGATTCCTTTTGGTTTATACTTTCAAGAACCGTTGATATTTGCATCACAGCAGTATTAATTATTACTTCTTAAAAATATGTGTACACTTATATAAGTGAATTGTATGTAGTGCACTTGGTATTCCTGGATACATATCTGGGTTTCCGTAGTTTAACTTTTAGAAAGTTGGCATTTTTCTAACCTTAGCCCTTTTGTGCCTGGAGCCTGTGTTGGGTCACCTGACTGGGTGTAACTGACAGTTAAACTTTGTGAATTCCTCCCAGACAGTCACACAATAGAGGGACTAGGTGTGCCTGAATGGGCCATATTCTAGCAGGTTGGGAGGGCGCAGCTGAGCACTGCCACACTTACAACTGAACTGAAGTGCGCTGCCCTCACACAAAGGACCTATCACCTTCACAATGTCTCTGCAGCCAGCTTGGAATCAGGGCAGGTGATTCAGGAAATTCCATGCACCTGAAAGCCACTGTCTAGAAGCGTCTGCCACCTTCCAGAATAAGGGCACCTGTGTACCAAAATAGGACCTCAGACACCAATTCTTCAGTACACGTCTGGACCTGTGGACATTGCCAGGAAGAAGGACTGCTGTGCTGCTGAAAGGACTGCCACTCTTCTGGACTGATGGCCTGCTGCTGCCTTGCTTTCTCTCTTGCTGTTCTGCTGTGCTGTTGCCTGGGGAAAAAGGACTGGACTTGCAACTTAAACCCAGGACTACCAGAGTGACTCCAAAGGGCTAGTTTGTTGGCCTCCTTATCTGAGTCTCAGGTGCACAAAAGGCTCCCTTTGCCTTGCACCCACACCTGAACCCAGCCTGAGTGTGTCCTGACCTTCCAAGTTGAGCCCCATCAGTCCTGGGCCCTTGGAAGTGGTGCTAAAGGTGACCAGATAGCCAAAATCCAAAAGTGGGTACTTAAACATTTTTGGGCTAAAATCTGCCCTGCGAACCTATCCGCTTGAGGTGCATCACCGGCCGGATTGACTTTGTGGCTTCCCCGCTACGTTCTTCTCCATAGCAGCAAATCTGTTTTAGCTGTACTTCGCCAAAGGGGTAACCAGCCAGTGGAACTATTTTCGGCTACTACCATCTGCCTCGTCCCGCTGGAGATTTTCGACTTCCATTTCAGAGACTAATTCCGAACTTAGAAATCTTTACCACGGCTTCAACCCAAGGCTATCTGACGATGACGCTCCCTCCTCTGACACCTCCTGCAGCCTTGCCTCGCTGAACTTTACCTTCACAGAACATTTTCCTCAGACATTCTTTCAGGTTCGAAGGTAAACGCTGACCGAGCTCACTTTACTTCTTGTTTTCGAACCACGCTCCATCGCAGTCTGCTATATTTTCAACTTTGACCCGCTCTCGCACGGTTAGATGTCTGTGGTTGGTGCTTTGATCTTTTAGGTCCTAGTTTTTACTAAAAACCTTAAAAAGTTCACAACTCCCGTTTTACTGCTTGGATTTTTATCACTTTGGGACCAAATAATTTATTAAAATTTACTCTATTTTCCTAAATTGGTGATTTTTCTTGTGTTTTGTTTTCACTTTATTTCTGCTTGCCTGCTGCATAAATACTTTACACATTGCCTCTAAGTTAAGCCTGACTGCTTTTTATGCCAAGCTACCCAGGGTTAAGCAAAGGTCAATTTAGTGAAATTTTGTGGTTCTCCCTGCCAGGTATTGTGGCTGTTGTTTGACCAGGGCGCACCCCAGTCAACCAAAAACCCAATTTCTCACAGACAATATCTTAGTGGACAGATTAAGCAGGGTGTTCCCTTCCTCCCATGACATTTGTCTAGTTCCACATATCTTCAAGCAAATATGCCAAGTTTGGTACTCCCCAGCTAGAGCTTTTTGCCAATGCTGAGAATACTCTTCTACCAACATTTCTCTCAAGGTTTCAGGAACCATGTTGCTGGGGGATAGATGTGTTGTCTTTGTCCTTGGCCTCAGGTTCTTCTCTCCATTTCCCTTTATACCCAAACTACTAGCAGGTTGAAGAGGATGGAGGTGTCCCTTACCATTGTGGCCCTCTTTTGGCCAAGGATGGGATGGTTCCCCATTGCGTGATTACTACTGAGAGTGCTGGAATGGGTCATTCCGATAGATCAGATTCCCCTTTGCCCACCTCCTCTCTCTCTAGACACATACAGGAGGATGCGGCCGATGGCATGTTTTTGAAAGGAGGGGTTTAAAGAATCTGGGACTCTCTTGGCCTGTGGTTCAATCAGTTCAGCAATCTAGGAGGTTAGCCACTCAAAAATCATATCATCATAATTGGTCATCTTTCTCTAAGTGGTGTGATGACAGATCTTTAGACCCCACCAATTGTGAATCTAAATAAATCCTTCAATTCTTGCAGAATGGGTTTGATATGGTCCTAGCAGTTGCTACTTTGAAGATACAGTGGGAAGCAGTAAGGGCAGACAGAGCTCCATGGTGTATTCCTGAAATGGGTTTTTTAGGTGTAAAGTTGTTAAAGGGGTGTTTTCTTTAATGAGACCAAATAATAAAACTATTATTCCTTCTTGGGATCTTGATTTGGTTCTTAGGGTGTTACAATCTCAGCAGTTTGAGACATTGGAAGTGGATTTGAAAAACTTGTCTTTGAAGATCTGTTTTTTAGTGGCCATCACATCAGCCCATAGATTTGGAGAGTTGGGTTTGTTTTCAGGTAAGACTCCTTATTTGAAGAGTTTTCCTGACAGGTTGGTTACTAAATTATGGCCAGGTTTCTGTCCTAAAGTTATGACTCCCTTTCATCTGTAACAGGAGTTAATTTTGCCTTGTATTTTTTGCAGCACCATCCACTGCTGAAGAGGAGGCCTTACATACATTGGATGTGTTGAGAGCTGTGAAGATTCATTTGTCCAGATCACGAGATCATAGACAGTGTAAAAACTTGTTTATGAACTTTAGTGTTTTTCATCATGGATAAAAGACCTCTACCCAAACATTTAGTAGATGGTTAATGCCTCTCCTTTCTCTAGCTTATGCTTCCCAGGGGATAGCTTTGCCAGACAGAGTACAAGCCAGGTATAGATGCATCCTGGCCAAAGGCCGGTGGGGCCGGTGGGGCCACTCGGTTCACATCCTCTACTTTTGTTTCCCATTATAGATTGGATGTTGGAATTTTGGTTCATAGGTATTGGCAGCTGCTATACCCTGAATTATTGTATCTCCTATGTTTGCATTACATTTTCTGCTTTGTCTTATTTGAGAGTTCTTCTTAGTTATCATGGAATTAGGTTGTGCTGTTTGCTCTGGTATATCCTCAAATAGTAAGTCGAGGTACAAGAAAATGGGTTGAGGAGTTAATGATTCAGTTACTTACCAGTAATCTTCATTACTTCAAATACCCTTTTTCATATACCAATACTTACAACCCTCCCTCCTGTTCCCCTTCACAATCTGGATTCCCTTCTGTGGCTTGTGAATACACAGGAAATGCTGTGTGCTCCCTCACCCTTTATTACCAGCATGGTGGGAGGGGCATAGAGGAATGATAGGGAGTGTTTTATTTTTATGCTTTTGATTGGCGCCAGCTAGGTCACTTAATGCCTAGGAAGACACTAAACACTTCACACAGTAAGTGTTGACACAAAAAAGGGTATTCATAGTAATTAAGATTACCAGTAAGTAAATGAATCATGCCTCTCCAGGCTGCTGGAGCCCAAGGACTGTTTTTTGCCCGCTTTGCGTGCCCCCGGGGCACCTTGGTATTACAGAAGGGGCCCCAGATGCTTGTGCGTCCCCTTCTGTAATACCGATAGCGCTGGCGCACATAAAGCGCCATCCCAATTGCAGGGGGCGTTCCCTCATTTGCATGGAATTCCTTTGCCTCTGTGCAAGCGCCGTATTACAGACGCGGGCGCAGAGGCAAAGAAGCCATCAGGAGGCGCACTGACAGTGCGCCACGTTCAAGGTGGCACACTGTCAGTGCGCCTTCTGAGAGCAGCTCTCTGCAAGGAGTAAAGGGGGTCCAATGGACCCTACAGACAACCTCTTGCAGGTGGGTGCAGTCACAGACTGCACCCGTCTGCAAGGGTATCTCTAATTCCCTTTGAAAGTGCAGGCGGGTGCCGCCTGCACTGTGAAAACACGGAGGGGCTGCAAGCAGCCGCTCCGTTTTTTACCTGAATGTGCTGCCCCCAGGCAGCACGAGTTTGCGGCTGCCCTGGGGGCAGCGCATTCTCCACGATGGAGCGCATTTTCCTGGATTATGCTGGGCGCATCTTTAGAAAGGTGCGCCCAGGGCAATCCAGCAAAATGCTCCCCAACTGTAATATGGCCCCAGAGAGTCAAGCTGCTACATAGTAACAGAGCACATGAGTAAATCTGTGGCAATAGATTTAAAAAGTTTTTTCTCTGTAAAATTATTATTGCACCAGGAGCATTGTGAAGTCCCAAATGGCATGGACTCAATTTGAATCAAACTTGGGGGCTTTATTGTAGAGAAACCCTAACCACAGCCACAGCAATTCTACTCTTAGAACTGATTCACAACGCCTTTTCCAAGCCCACTTAAACATTCTAGAATATTTTTTAGAGTGAAAGAATGAAACCAATATTACAAAGGGGGAAGCAAAACATGCAAACATAGCAGCTACCAAGAGCATGCCCACACAGCTCTTTTAGAACACTGTCCAGTTTAATTAGTCGTGGAAAGAAAAGCGCATATCTTATCAGAGGAAAGGTTGTAAACATAGGATGTTCAATTTATTAATTTCATTCATTGTGTTATTATTATAATTAGTAGTAGCACAAGCATTAATAATGGTACTATTATTATGAGAAATGCAAGTAAAATTGTGTATGTACACTGTGAGCCCTTGCATGGAAAACACATAGCCTATGTTGTCTTCCAGTTTCAAGAGATGTGTTTTCAGTTTACATTTAAAGCACTGTAGTGAAGGGTTGGCCCTACTGTTCAGCTGGTAAGCAATCCAATGATTGGGTCCAAGACGGGAAAGAATCGGAATTTAGATGTGGCACATAGTGGTTTTGGTGTTGTAAGGAGCTGCTGGTTGACTGATCTTACATAGCGTGAGGGGACATACAGGGAAACAGACTCTGTAAGTTATCGTTGGGCTACCCCATATATAGTTGTGAAGACCAGAGTTAAGAATTTGTAGAGAGCTCTGTGCTCAACAGAGAGCAAGCCAGCATGATGTTGGTGTGATGAAGCAGTGGACTTTTTGGGAAGATTGAAAAGTACACTAGTGGCAAGGTTTAGACTATTAGGTTTAGGCAATAATATGGGAGCGTATAATTACGCTTATAGAGGGAAAACGCTGTGGAGGGCCAGTTGTAAAATTATTATTATTATTGCAGTTTATAAAGCGCACAGCTACCTCCAACGGAAGTGTCCCGGCGCTAGCGACAGATACATTGCGGGCGTGGGCTTAGGGACTGGACAGGGTTTTAAGTTTGGTTAAAGAGCCAAGTTTTTAAGGCCTTCCTGAACAGTTCTGACTTCGCCTTCCGAAGGTGCTCCGGCATAGAGTTCCACAGGGAGGCGGTTTTCACAGAGAAAGCACGACCCCCAATCCTGGCTTTTTTGAAGCGCGGAATCACCAGTAAATCCTGGTGATTTGACCTCAGAGATCTAGTCTGGTGATATCTCCGGAGTCTGTGCTTCAAGTATTGGGGTCCACAATCTCTGGTCGATCTAAAGGCAAATATCAATGCCTTAAACTCGATCCGCCTCTTAACCGGCAGCCAGTGAAGGCTCCGCAGGTGAGGAGAGATGTGGTGGCGAAGTGGTACGTTTCTGATCAGCCTAGCTGCCGCGTTTTGTATAATCTGTAGTTTCCTGATCAGATAATCTGGGAGCCCCAAGTAGAGACTGTTCGCGTAGTCAAGCTGGGATGTGACTAAAGCATGGACCACATTTTTTCTGCAGTCCATTGGCAGAAAGAGCAAAAATCTCCGCAAGCTTTTCAATTTCCAAAAACAAGCAGAAGAGACTTTACAAATCTGGGCACGACCTGATAGGCTGGAATCAAACTTAAACCCCAGATTCCTAGCTGAGCTCACCGGAAGCGGAGGGGGGTTGAGCTCAGCTGGCCACCAGAGTTCCGACTGAGGGGGAGAAAGTTGATTGAAGAACAGGACCTCTGTTTTTTCAGTGTTCAACTTCATACAGCTGTCTGTCATCCAAGATGAAATTATTCGCAGACACTGTTTGAAGTTCGTGAATGCTGCCTCCGTGTGTTCTTTAAATGAGAACACCAGCTGAGTGTCGTCAGCATACGAGACAACCTTCACACCACATTGTTCAATCAGCGAAGCAAGGGGGGCCAGATATACATTAAAAAGAGTGGGGCTCAATGCCGAGCCCTGCGGGACTCCACAGTCAATGGGTCTAATGGAGGAGATAAACGGGCGAAGGAACACTTTTTGAGACCGACCCTCAAGAAAGGAGCGAAACCAGTTTAGAGTAGTTCCCTTCACACCCAGGAGCTCAAGTCTCTCTAAAAGGATCTGGTGTGACACAGTGTCAAAGGCTGCGGACAAGTCCAACAGCACTAACATTGCGCAGCTACCCTGATCTACCGTTTCCCGTATGGTTTCTGCCACTTCAAGAAGAGCTGTCTCCGTGCTGTATCCTGTCCTAAAGCCCGACTGGGAGTCGTGGAGAAGATGGTTGTTCTCCAAGAACTCTGACAACTGCTTCTGAACTTCTTTTTCCAGCACTTTGGCCGGTACCGGGAGGAGAGAGATGGGTCTAAAATTCTTTAGATCTGAGGGGTCCGCATCTTCTTTCTTAAGAATTGGCTGGACATACGCCGTTTTCCATGGCGCTGGATAAGTGCCCAAACTCAGGGAAGTGTTCCAGATAGAGTTTAATAGAGGGTTGAGCCAAGGAGCTAACAATTTGAAAAACCTGGCTGGGCAAGGATCGGTCGGAGAGCCCGATTTAGTTTTGCTCAGTTCCACCAGAGAGGTCACTGTGCAGAAAGGGCGAAATTCCGACCAGGTGTCAGAGTGATAGGAATTATGGACTGGTGTAGCTGGCATTGGTAGAGTCCCAGTCAAGGGAAACGAAGAGTAGATCTTCTGAATCTTATCATAGAAGAAACTAGATAATTTTTCACATAAAGGGGCTGATGGGGGGATTATACTCTTCAAGGCTAGTGGCTTCATAAAGCCCTGAACAATCTTAAACACTTCTTTCATCGAATTGTCAGAAGTTTTGATCTGATTAGCTACTAAGGGGCACATGCATCAAAGGTTTTTGCGATCGCAAACGGTGCGATTCGCAAAAATCGGCCGTTTGCATCGCAAATTGGCCTTTGGAGATGCATGAAAGTGTTTCCTATGCGCAATTTAAGAATTCGCAATTAATTGCGAATTCCTAAATTACGATTGCAT
Source organism: Calotriton arnoldi (assembly GCA_963921515.1). NCBI lineage: Eukaryota > Metazoa > Chordata > Amphibia > Caudata > Salamandridae > Calotriton > Calotriton arnoldi. Next base: position 727,653 of record CAWUFW010009727.1, on the reverse strand, counting down.
TTAAGGAATCGCAATTTGCGATTCCTTAAATGCAATGCTAGAAGCACTTTCAAATAGCGATTTCGCTATTTGGGACCGCAAATTACAGACAAATAAAACTTGTCTGTAATTTGCAAAAACTTCGAAAAATGCTCTAAAATGCATTTTTTAAGTTTTAGGTTACACACACACATGCCCTTGGGGCATGTGTGTGCGCAACATGGGTGCACATCACAATTTCAGGGGTGCAACAGGGTGTCATTTTGACACCCTTGCACCCTTGAAATTGCATGAGCAATTTGCGAGTACCTACTGGTACTCGCAAATTGCGCATGCTAATCTCCCATTCATTTCTATGGGCCTGTAGGCCCATAGGAATGAATAGGAAGGCATTCCTTAATTGCGACTCGCAATTTGCGAGTCGCAATTAAGGAATGTTTAGGAATCGCTATTTTTATAGCGATTCCTACATGCATAGGCTTTTGCGATTCCTTAATTGCGATTCCTTATTAATCGCAATTAAGGAATCGCAAAAGCCTTCCTTGATGCATGTGCCTGATAGTCCCTAATCGTGTTGCGTTTTAATCTATGAAATTTCCTTAGAGCAGTTCTGTATGTGCATTTGGCCTCGGAGTTGTAATTTTTCCTCCACGTACGCTCCAGTTGCTTACATAAGCTTTTCTCTAGCCGAAGTTCGGTTGTGAACCAGGGGGCAGAAGGATTTTTCCTGACCAGTTTCGTGGTTTTGAGTGGAGCAACTTTGTCCAAGGCCAATGTAATCCAGCTATTAAAAAGAGAGGCATCTTGACTGGGCTCTCCAGTCATTTCTGGGACTGTGTTGTGTAGCACAGGGCCAATGGCCTCCGGCGAAACCTTCCTCCAATTTCTTCTGATCTCATGCGCAGGACTGGCCTGATTGTTACTGGGAGGAATAGTCAAGTAGAAAGGGACTAGAAAATGGTCTGACCAAGTCAGTGGAAGAGGGTCGTCCACTCTTAAGGTATGGCTGTTGGTAAAAATAAGGTCCAACATATGGCCAGCCATGTGAAATACGGAATGGTTTTCACAGGATGTTCAATATTGCTTGGGAAAAGTTGGAGATCTTTAAATCACAAAATCTAATGGCATTGTTCTTTTATTTGTAGTAAACCCCTGACGAAGGGCTGTTATTGGCTTGAAATGCATTGGGTATTACAGCATTTATGACTGAGGATGTTTGGTGGATTCTAGCGTGCCCAGAAAAAGGCCCGGATGGGCATATCTGTTGCATGAGAAACATTGCCGAAAACATCAGCATCTTACGTGTGTTATGACAAGAACAATAAATAAGTGAATGAAACATATTGGAGCAGTTGGAATAATCATTTTTGAAATTTGAAAAATGAAAAACATATACGTGTGAGAAGTACGTAATATGCTGTGTGCCTGGAAAAGGAGTGTAACTTCGGTTCATTCATATTTGTATCTACGAATGCGTGACTCTAGGGTGGATCACGTCGTCCAGGCTTCACGCAAAAAGTTCAAATTTACAAATTTGATGAGCTTTGAAACAAATGATGACATTTGGTGTGCACTGTATCGCTTTTGTACTCCAGTAATACGTCTGCCCTACTCACAAGTAGCACCCATTGGACTATCAGCAAAACAGATTATATGGAGATCGCACACGTATGATGGTACATCCCGGTAACAGATTTTAAAGAACTGTGTTGGATTCCTTTCAGGTTACGGACACATCAACTTTGAGTGATTTAAAGTCTTCTTTTTTTGTTTGTAAATGTTGTATTTCATGCGTAGAACACTTGAACTATCTACTGTAACATTTAAGCACCAGCGTTATATTCAATATCAAGAGGGAGGGCGGGGTATTCTGATATAGTTGTTTGGAGTAAGTTCTCTAATTTAATTGGGGTAAGAGCAATCATTGGAAATCACGCAACAGCGGGCTCGTGTTTAGATGAAGTCTTTAATAGTGCATTATGGGTAGTGTGGTTTTGAAGGACAGATTTTGAAACAGTTGGGCCGTGGGCATTGGTTAAGTATGAGGGGTGGAGTCTCTTTGCACTAATTAAAAGCGAGGAAAGGTAGCAATGCTTGGATCGCTTTCTCTTCTGAGAAAAACATGCTGGGAAGTTGAGGAAATTGGAAGCAGTTATGAAGGTAGGAAAGCAGCTTTTTAACACAGCATTGCACGTTTAGCACAGGGTGGCAGCACGCTTATGACGGGGAACATCTAGTTTGTCGTATCTGATAATGGAAAGTTAACTCAGGAGGGGAGATTGAGTGTGATGGAGGCTCTTTCAGGCAATAATATGGGAGTGTATAGTTACGCTTATAGAGGGAAAAGGCTGTGCAGGGACAGTTGTAAAATACGGAATGGTTTTTTACAGGATGTTCAATATTGCTGCGAAAAGTTGGAGATCTTTAAATCACAAAATCTAATGGCTTTGTTCTTTTATTTGTAGTAAACCCCTGACGAAGGGCTGTTATTGGCTTGAAATGCATTGGGTATAACAGCATTTATGACTGAGGATGTTTGGTGGATTCTAGCGTGCCCAGAAAAAGGCCCGGATGGGCATATCTGTTGCATGAGAAACATTGTCGAAAACATCAGCATCTTACGTGTGTTATGACAAGAACAATAAATAAGTGAATGAAACATATTGGAGCAGTTGGAATAATCATTTTTGAAATTTGAAAAATGGAAAACATATACGTGTGAGAAGTACGTAATATGCTGTGCGCCTGGAAAAGGAGTGTAACTTCGCTTCATTCATATTTGTATCTACGAATGCGTGACTCTAGGGTGGATCACGTTGTCCAGGCTACACGCAAGAAGTTCAAATTTGCAAATTCGATGAGCTTTGAAACAAATGATGAAATTTGGTGTGCACTGTATCGCTTTTGTACTCCAGTAATACGTCTGCCCTACTCACAAGTAGCACCCATTGGACTATCAGCAAAACAGATTATATGGAGATCGCACACGTATGATGGTACATCCCAGTAACACATTTTAAAGAACTGTGTTGGATTCCTTTGAGGTTACGGACACATCAACTTTGAGTGATTTAGAGTCTTCTTTTTTTGTTTGTAAATGTTGTATTCCATGCGTAGAACACTTGAACTATCTACTGTAACATTTAAGCACCAGCGTTATATTCAATATCAAGAGGGAGGGCGGGGTATTCTGATATAGTTGCTTGGAGTGAGTTCTCTAATTTAATTGGGGTAAGAGCAATCATTGCAAATCACGCAATAGCGGGCTCGTGTTTAGATGAAGTCTTTAATAGTGCATTATGGGTAGTGTAGTTTTGAAGGACAGATTTTGAAACAGTTGGGCCGTGGGCATTGGTTAAGTATGAGGGGTGGAGTCTCTTTGCACTAATTAAAAGCGGGGGAAAGGTAGCAATGCTTGGATCGCTTTCTCTTCTGAGAAAAACATGCTGGGAAGTTGAGGAAATTGGAAGCAGTTATGAAGGTAGGAAAGCAGCTTTTTAACACAGCATTACGCGTTTAGCACAGGGCGGCAGCACGCTTATGACGGGGAACATCTAGTTTGTCGTATCTGATAATGGAAAGTTAACTCAGGAGGGGAGATTGAGTGTGATAGAGGCTCTTTCAGGCAATAATATGGGAGCGTATAATTACGCTTATAGAGGGAAAACGCTGTGCAGGGCCAGTTGTAAAATACGGAATGGTTTTTTACAGGATGTTCAATATTGCTTGCGAAAAGTTGGAGATCTTTACATCACAAAATCTACTGGCATTGTTTTTTTATTTGTAGTAAACCCTTGACGAAGGGCCGTTATTGGCTTGAAATGCATTGGGTATAACAGCATTTATGACTGAGGATGTTTGGTGGATTCTAGCGTGCCCAGAAAAAGGCCAAGATGGGATATCTGTTGCATGAGAAACATTGTCGAAAACATCAGCATCTTACGTGTGTTATGACAAGAACAATAAATAAGTGAATGAAACATATTGGAGCAGTTGGAATAATCATTTTTGAAATTTGAAAAATGGAAAACATATACGTGTGAGAAGTACGTAATATGCTGTGCGCCTGGAAAAGGAGTGTAACTTCGCTTCATTCATATTTGTAAGGTTTAGACTTTGCCAAGGGGAGCAAAGGAGCGATACACCTTTGATCCCACTCTGAAGTATAGATTCAAACATATGTCCTTCCTATGTATATCTTTGTAAAGTGTGCCTGACTTAATGACTAGAATAGATAAATGGAACAGTCCGTCTTGTCAATAACCAGTGAGTTGATAAGTGCTTTTGCAGTGTGGAAATGGATAGGAGGAAGAAGCCTGTGTATATATAAGATTTGACATCTAGTTGCAGTTGAGGTAATGAAAGTTTCCCTCCACATGGAGGAGCTGAAGAGTACTCTTAGGTTTTTGGCCAGTGAGGTAAATATGAGCGTGCCCAGCAAGAGGTAAATGGAGCTATGAGTGGGGAAGCATAAAGGAGCTAAAAGCAATACAACGATGAAAGTCAGCAAGCAGTCTACTATCCAAGATTGTAGAAGGGAACAGAGGTTTGGAGGGAGAAGAAACTTGGGTGTCACCCCGATACAAGAGGTATGTAAATCCAGACAAGGAAATGGTATCACCCAGTGAAGTGGTGTAGAGTGAGAAATTCAGAGCCTTGGGGGGCAGTGACTAGCAGTGGGGTTGGGGGGTTCTGACAAATTTCCAGTCCATGGTGAAAAGACCAGTTAGAGAGCTATAAGGAGAACAAGTCAAGAACAGAGTTAGTTATGTCAATGGTGGAAAAGGTGGTGCTTGGTAGGGTGGTCAATGGTACCCAAAACGACAGAAGATCTCAGAGCATTAGAAAAGCTGAGAACTGATTGTGATGAATTGAGATGATAAAGTGTGTAAGGAAGGTTTTTGTTGAAGTGTAGGATACATGACCAAAATTAAGAGGGGTTGAGCAGACTGCTGGCATTGAGGCCAGATAGTTGAATATTAAATGTTCAAGTATGTTAAAGAAGTAGAGATTCTGGACAGTAGTTAGGAAAAGTAGGGTCAGTTGTTATTTTTGGAAGGGCCACCATACTTTTAAAGCAGAAAGGATATGTATCAGATAGTAGTGAGTAGTTATATTGGGAGGGGATGGGGTCTAATGGCCAGAGTTGTCAAGCCTGGAAATTGGAAACCAGGTGTGTGTCCCTGCCCTGGTTCACCATTCCGTGATTAGAGTTTGGTGGATGGATTACTCCATCACAAACATGTTGGATTACCCGCCCACCTTATTAAAAGTGCATTATATCCTATGACACTTTAATAATGCTGACGGGTACTCATCACAAATTTTAAATTAGTCCCTTTCTCCCAAAAAAAGTATCATGTAATCTGGTGCTCAAGTAAATTGCTCTAATATCCTTTGGCTAAATTTGCACCATATAATACTGAATAAAAATACATTTAAATAAATGAAAATGGAGCTTAGACTAGACAGAGTAGTAAATTGGAGATGAGTGCAAGTTGTTTTATGGTTTCTTGAATAAAAACGCCAGGTAGAGACCATGAAGGGTTAGAAGATTTGAGTATGGGAATGAGTTCTGGAGGGATATTGGTGCACTGTTGCCAAGTATAGCAGTGGTGGGAAGAGGAAGGTATAGATGTAACTGATGAGGCAAAGATGTCTCCAATAGTTGTGATTTTTGAAGAGGCATAGGTTGCAAAGTCTGAGGCAGAGAGAGAAAATACAGACATATTTCTTCTAGGAGGAGCAAGACATTTATTGAATGTGGGTGTCAAGAGCTTGGGGAGAAGGTGAAAAGAGGTGATGGAGTTTTGGAAGTAGGCAGATTTAGCTTTGTCAAGTCTTGTGGAAGGTGTATCAAATGCTTGTTTACTGGTATGAAGGTTGTCCGTAGTGTGGGACTTGACCTATTTACAGAGGAGTGTCTGCTTCAGTGTTTTGGAGGAATAGATATGTGTTGTGGTGCATGGTTGAGATCTTGATATTTTAAGGAGAATGCAGTAGTAGCAATTGTCAAAAGAATGCAGATCTGGCTGATTGAATTTTGTGATTGATGTATTCTGTAGTAATGGTGTATGGTTATTGCATATTTATGCTATGAATGCAGGGAGCGAGGCAGTGAAATGTTTTCCTCTAGACAAGAGGGGGATACTAATGTTGGGTATGTCAGAGGGGATGATGGCTGATAAGACAATGATGACAAGATCAGAAGGACAAGGGTTAATGGGAGTCTACAGTTTGTTGGAGGTCAGCATTAAGTCTAATGGGTCGCCCTGGTTACGAGTGGGAGTAGTATAAGTGTTTAATAATGAATGGTCATAAAGAAGCTGCATGACGAGGATGCATTGCAGTTGACTGCCTAATACTAGGTTAAAGTCTCTCATGAGTATGAGGGGAGTGTTTGGTGTTACTGATAACAAGACATTGCCTAAGTCTTCATAAAAGAGTCCCTGATACAGGGAAACGGGTCGCAGTTTAGTATGTAGGATGGTGACTGGTCTGCTTGGCAAGAACAGAAAGAAGATTTTACATTGCTCCATTCCAGCAGTGTTTTCAGAAAATGATTCTTGGACAACCAAAGTAAACTCTAGCCTCTTAAGATGATGCATCATTTTTAGCACCATTGTCAATCACAGGTCAGAAGGCCATAGCTTCTGTATGCCAAACTGTAACAAGCCCAGAGTGGCCAGTTGAATCTCAGAAGCATCAAAAGCTATTCCTGATTCAAAGATGACTACATATGAAGCCCCTTGACAACCTCAGCGACCCCAATTCCTCCGCCCTCCTGGACAACCTCACCAACATCAGTCTGAAACAGCTCGTCACCACCCCCACCCACAAGGCAGGTGTTGGAAACGGGGTTACCGATTCCGGCACGGTAGCATGGCGCGAGGCGGAAAGGCACCCGAAGGCAATGTGTAAAGGCAGTTGTGCAGCACACACTCACTTTGACTCAGTAATACGGACGCAATAATGTGACACCACACCAGGCCTGTGTATTAAAAACAAGTTCTTTTATATAAATCAATGCAGCATCAGATGAGGCAGATTAATTCAGGGCAACATTTCAACTCTTTGAAGTACTTAATTAGTGCGTCATCTCATTAAAGCACCATAGCTCATCAACATCGTAGGCCACTAAAAGGCCGCAGGAATCATCTCCTAAACGTAGCACCAATAATGATCACCGGGTGCAGGAATAAAACATGGGCCTAAAACATGCAGTTCACCTCATGAATATTCAATCACTTGTAAATAGGCATTTTACGTTACATTTCAAACAGGGCCTGCGTTAATCTAGGCGCTCCCATAGGCAGTATAGGGGGGCGTCGCAAATCCGGTACACCTGCAACACAAAACACTTCTACTCTTGGCGGTGTACACTTCAGCTCAATTCAGTTAAGCACCTTCACCCTAGGCAAAGACATTTCAGTAATAAGGATATGCATCCGGCCTAGACAGTGATTAAAGCAGGCGTAACAATTAGGCTGGTGAATAGCTTAGGGAACCCCTCAACATGTCCTTCTCTCTGGGGCTTCCCTGTTAATTAAGGCTTCTGTGTCTCTCAGGGTTACTCAGGGGTTAATGTAGGCCAGGCCCACTCCTCTCTGGGGCCTCGCCTCGTGGGGATAGTTTCTGTTGGCTTCCCCCTTTACTCCACAGGCTAATGATGGCCCCCGGCCCCCAGTGGCGTCTCTGCATGCCCTAGGGGCCTCCCGGGCTCACCTGCGGTCGTTTCGTTGGTCGCTCTTCGAAGCGACTGGCTTCTTCCCGGGCCGGCCCGTGTTTGGTAGGGCGGGGCCTGGATTGGGTTCTACGGCCTTCCGGCCGGAATTGCGGGACGTTGGGGGGCCGGTATCGCTCTCCTCCGGCCCCCGTAGTTAGCGCTGGCAATGTAGGTCGGCGGGGGGGGGCCGGTATCGCTCTCCTCCGGCCCCCGTAGTTAGCGCTGTATGCGGGGAAGGGAGCGGGAGCCGGCAGTCCTCTCCGGCCAGCCTCCCGCCTCCTCTACTCACCAGGCACTCCTCTCCGGCTTCCGTCGGCGCTGGGGGCGCGGCGGGAGCCGGCGTCCAATCCCTGCGCGGCCTTCCCGGGGGCGCGGCCGATGACGTGGTCAGCGTCCCCGGTCGCCTGGCAACGGCATCGACGGGGCCTGGAGGCCTCGTTCTTCCTTCTAGGCCTCAGCGGTGACTCCTGGCAGCAGCGCGCTTTCCCTACCACAGCGCTGGGCCGCAGTGGTGATTTACGGCGGCAGGGCGCTTTTCTTCGTTCAGCGCTGGGCCGCGGCGGTGATTTGGATACAGGCCGACTTCAGCCACGAGGTCAGTGGCTTAAGGGCGATTCCTCCCACGTGGAGGCACACTTGCAACAGGCTGGCAGGGGGGGCTGATTTAAAAGTGCTTTGGGCAGCCCAGCAGCAGAGCAGCACTGCGTCAGCTAGGAGTGGATGGGGGTGAAGGTCTAGCGCTTCAGGGCACGGCGCTTTACCTGGTGATCCCCAGTTTGGCAGTTCAGGTTTCTGGCCTTGCTGGTCTGTCAGGCCTTGCAATTTCAGGTTACTTGCGGCAGTTCTTTGTTGGTTGCTTCTTGGGGTTTCTCCGTATGGGGGAGGGAATGAGTTGGTGGTACTTGGGGTGCTGGATGGTACTTCCCAGCACGCTGAAGATGGTTCCCTGGGTCCCCTCACGCTGGGCAAGGTCAGTGGGTGGTGGGCGTTCCTCAGCTAACTTATTACAGCAGTGCCTTAGCCCTGTCAGTAGCAGTAGTGTAGGTCTCCCCCCTAGGCCCTAAAGCCTGTACTCCGGCAGAGGTTCTCCCAGGATCAGTGGTGCCCCAACTGACTAAAAGATTTCCCTCCAAACCTCTTATACCCCTAGGTCAGGTGACCCTCCTAAAGGCGGCAAATATAACTCCTCCCACAGCCCGGAAGGTTCTGGAACCTTCCACCATGTCTGGCTATGTGGCCCAGAGGCGGGACGTTGGATGGATACTGTATCCCTATGTCCCAGCCTGACCCTGGCTACTAGTAGGTGTATGTGTGCAAGGCCACTCTGCAGTAGCAGGGGCCTGTGGCAGCCATCTTGGGTGAGAGAGCACCTGCACCTCAGCACTGGTTGGCAGTGGTAAGGCGCCCGGAGACCTAGGTCCAGTAAACATACGGTGGCAAAAATGAGGCGCAAAAGGGAAAAAAACAGGGCAAGACCACCCTAGGGCTGACAGGTCTAACAGCAGGACACACCCTCGACCCCATCTTCGCAGGAGGCAACAACATCCACTTCAGCCACACCACGCAACCCCCTGGACAGACCACCCCTGCGTACACTTCTCTTTCGACAAGGCCACCACTCACAAACCCACAACACGCCCTCCCCGAAGGAACTGGAGCAAGGTCACTGAGGAGCACCTCAACTCCACCCTCAACCACGATCCCCCTCCCACCTCGACCGACGCCAACTCTGAGCCAAAGAACTACACAGATGGATCACCAACTGCGCAGTCAAGCTCGCCCCCCTCCGCAACACCGACAGACAGCGCCCCAGGAAAGCCACTTGGTTCACCACCGACCTCCAACAATCCAGACGCACCTGCAGACGTCTCGAGAAGCTATGGAGGAACAGCAAAACCACAGAAGATCAGACCACCTACAAGAACGCCATGACAGAATACCACCAAATCATCAGATCCACCAAAAGGACCTTCATCTAGAACAAAATCCAACTCCAACAACTCAAAAGAACTCTTCAGCATCATTCAGGAATTCACCAAACCCCCCCAGCGAAGCCAAGGACGTCACACCCTCCCAGGACCTCTGCAACAAACTTCCATCTGAAAATCAAGTCCCTCTACGATAACTTCAACGAACAGACACCAGACACTGAAACCACCCCTTCCTCCAGCAATGACAGTCAGCCTACCATATCCGCCTGGACCCCGATTAACACCGAAGATACTGCCACGACCAAGAAAAGCATTCACTCAGGGGCTCCCACGGACCCCTGCTCGCCCCACATCTTCCACAGAGCCGTAGCTGCCATAGCACCGAGCTACGTCGCACCATCAGCGCCACTTTCGAAGCTGGCACTTTTCCTGATGACTGGAAACGCGCAGAAGTCAAGCCCCTCCTCAAGAAGCCCTCTCCAGACCCGACAGACCTCAAAAACTTCCGACCCATCTCTCTCCTCCCCTTCGCGGCCAAAGTCACCGAGAAGATCGTCAATGTCCAGCTAACGAACGTCATCGAAGAGAACTCCATCCTCAACCCTTCCCAATGCAGATTCTGCAACAACCACAGCACCGAGACCGCCCACCTTGCCACCACAGATGACATTCGCATTCTCCGTGACCAAGGCCACACCACAGCCCTCATTCTACTAGACCTCTCTGCAGCCTTCGACACCATCTCCCACGCACTCTCACCGTCAGACTCTATGACGCCGGCATACAGGGAACCGCCCTCGACTGGCTCTGCTCCTTCCTCACCGGCAGAACCCAAAGAATGAGACTCCCGCCCTTCCTCTCCGAACCCCCAGAGATCAACTGCAGAGTACCCCAAGGATCATCGCTCAGCCCCACGCTCTTCAACATCTACATGGCCCCCCTCACCGCCATCGTCAGACAGCATGTACTCAGCATAGTATCCTATGCCGATGACACCCAGCTCATCATCTCCCTCACAAAGGATCCCCACACCACCAGACTCAGCTTCCAGGTAGGAATGAAAGACATCGCATCCTCGATGAGCAGCAGCTGCCTGAAGCTCAACTCGGAGAAGACAGAAGTCCTTGTCCTCGGACCCACCCCCTCAGCATGGGACATCACCTGGTGGCACACCACACTTGGAAACCCCTCCTCACTCCCACGGACCACGCCTGAAACCTCAGTATCATGCTTGACTCCTCCCTCACTATGACCCGACAGATCAACGCCGTCGCCTTCACCTGCTACAACACCCTCCGCATCCTTCGCAAGACCTTCAAATGGATCCCCACCGAATCCAGAAAGACCATCACCCACGCACTCATAACAAGCAGACTGGACTACGGGAACGCCCTCTATGCCAGAATCAACAAATCCCTGCTCCGCAAACTCCAGACCATCCAGAACACCGCAGCTAGACTCGTCCTCTGTATCCCACGACATGAACTCATCACCCAACACCTGCGAAACCTTCACTGGCTCCCCGGGAGAAGGGAGTAACCTTCAAGATACTCACCCACGCCTACAAATCCCTCCACAACACCGGCCTCCAATACCTCAACGAAAGAGTCTCCTTCCACGTACTCAAGAGAAACCTCCGCTCTGCCAACCTCGCCCTCGCCAAAACCACACGCATCCGCAAATCCAAAGCCGGCAGAAGAGCCTACTCCTACACCGTGGAAAAGACCTGGAATGAGCTCCCGATCAACATCAGGCACTCCCCCACTCTGCACACCTTTAGGAAGAGCCTCAAGACCTGGCTTTTCAGCTGACCTGGAGCTGCACCTCCCTTCCCCCCCCTCCAGCGTCTTGAGGCCCTCATGGGCAAGTAGCGCGCTTCACAATTCCCTGATTGTTTAATTGATTGATTGAGTGATTGTTTGATTGAGGCAAGCCCCTTTGAAATGTTCATACACACTGCCCTTGGGCAGAAGATGACTGCTGAGACTCACTACAATAGTTCTATTGTGAATCATGAGCTTGCTTACATGATAAGTGCAAACCCATGCTACCAAGGTGAGCGTTAATTCCTCACCACCCACCCCCACCCAGCATGCTCTACTTAGAGCCTTGTATCCTGATGTTGAAACATACCCAATATTGGGAGTGTGGAGCAGGGGTAATGGAGCCAGTTTCTTTTATATTAGCATTGCTCTGTCAAGAGAAGCCACCCAGAAATAGAATTAGTTCCACTTTGTCTCAAGCTCAAATAAGGTACATACTGGGGAACCTTGCGGTGTCACCCTTTGACTTTTTGGTGCAAGGGATAGAAAATATAAATCATGAGATTATAATCACTTACCTAAACATCCATCTGCAAGGAAACTAAATGACCTGTCTCTGGATAGAGACTGACAAAACAAGAGGCAGTAGGGACCAAGACTCCTTTGTGGATAGAGGGGTGGTACCAAAAGAACAAAGAGGGAACTAGTGCCTTTACGTTCTCTGGGAAAAATGTGCTCTGTTTTGGGGAGCATAGTGGCTGGCTATCTCCAGGGTGAGTTCTTACCTCATTGAGTAAGGGCTGTGATGAGGAAGACTGATGAGGGTGCAATCCATATAACGACTGGGAGTAAATTGACATTGACAAACAACGCACTTATTTTCAATTATGAGTTGAACTGAGTTGTAAATAATACATATAAAAATGATTGAGTCTAAGAAGGTGGGATTCTACAGTAAAGTTTATTGAGCTGGTAACATTTGAGTGGGCCTGGTCAAAATTTAAATTATGCAGATGTAATTTCAGGAAATTCATGTTAGGTTTGTTCTGCAAAATTCCCAAATTTACCTCATTACTCCACATCACATAATTAAGCTCCCTTTTGTGGCAAACTTATAGTGCAGAAGTTCTGGATCAACAACCAGGACAACATGTGGCTGTGTTTTTTGCATTATGTTTTTTAGTGCAAAATATGTCCTTGCATCAAAAATTGATACAAGGATGCATTACCCGTTAGAATATAGCTCTAAATCACAGATATGCATTTTGAATAGTTATGCATAATTTAACAGAATTTTCCTACAATTTTGCATAATTACAAAAAAGCAAATGACATAAATTTAGCACATCCCTACTTTTGAACAAACTGTCTGCTTTCAGACTGAGAAATGATGACGTCTTCTTTAAGAAAGTTGAGATGATCATTTATGTGGACACAACATAATTCCAAAAGCATCATTACAAGTGACTCAGGGGGATATTCTCAAGAACGTGCGATAAACATCGCCAAAATAGGCTAACGCAATTTTTCATATCGCCGCCTATCGCGGGAAAATAACTCTGTGTCAACGTCGTATTCCCAACACGGCGGTAACATGCAATAGTTTCTCGATAACGTCTCAAATGTCCGCGATACAACTACCGCGACGGCGATAAAAAAGGAAACCCGAACGCGAAAAAAGTTGCGATGGGCCCAACCGCGATAGAAAAATCGTCGACAAGCAGCGCCAGGCTTGCAATTCCCACGTCAGGCGGGAAAAATCACCATAAAAGCAGCAAAAAAATAAAAATTAAAAAAAACGTAACAACTGCGAAGCACAATGGAGGCAGCCGGAGCAAGTACAGAAGACAACCCGAACCCACAAGCCCCACGGAGGACCAGCCTGGGACCTCGGGGTCAGGGAAGGGCAAGGAGAAGAAGAAGAGGAAGAGACGCGGTTCAGTCCGCAGGAAAACAGGATCCTGATTACGGAGGTGATAGAACACCATCATCAACTGTTCGTCACCTCCACTGTGTCATTGGCAACAAAAAATGGAACATGGCAGTCCATCGTGGACAAGGTGAATGCAGTCGGAGTGCTGAGGAGGACAATGGACGAGGTCAAGAAGCGAAGGAATGATGTGAAGCACAAAAACAAGCAGAAACTCGCAAACAACCGCAAAGCAGCAATGCAGACTGGAGGTGGGAGCCCTGCGCCACAGGAGGAGCTGGATGAGATGGAGAAAATGGTGTCCACAGTCATCAGTGTGGAGACGGTGGCAGGAGTCGGGGGACCGGACACTGCTCAACATGACCTGACACAACAGCAACAGGGTGAGTAACCACCAGGGACTGGGGGGACGGGGGGAGATGGGCACAATGGCACACATGCACAATGAAGTATAGCACACTGCACAACCACAATGACTCTGGATCATGTCCCTGATCTCCTTGCCATACTGCAGCACACATAGAAACAGCAAGTAGTCCCCCATCCACAATGTGCCCAGAGGGGGCCCTCCCCACACATCACCAATCTCACAACAAACACATGCACATGTGCTGAATCCAGCAAAGCTGTGGATCCGTGAGCCCCCCTACAATGCAAGTGACACTGTATGACGATGAGCATGTGTGCAGGCCACTCATCATGACATGTTGCACGCCATGACACCGAGGTGGCTGAGTGTGGTCCACATCCGGAAAGGAGCAGGTCACACACTGACACATCCACGTGCACAAACAACCCCTGCCGGCAACAAGATATCTGCGGACAAACCATGCACAAGAGTCCCAACTCCCACCAAGAGCCCAATTTACCCAAGTATGCAACATCTCAGCACTGCATAAGCACAGAAGTCAAAGGCACACCGCCTGAAAGGGAGAAGGCCAAGCAAAGTCTGAGCTACAGGGGCGACTCTCCCATAATGCAGCACACACACAAGAATCAGAGCACATCAACATTGACAACAATGTGGTACAAACTGCAACACTTTCACAACAGAACAGAGGACACAACTGCTGCCGCTTGTGTGTAGAAACTGGCCAATCACATTTGGCATAGCAGGAAACTGTGACATGATAGTGGACAAGTACAACCCCACATCCCTGATGGTGCACAAATGTCCACTGTCCCGCTTCAAATAGGCAGCTCCCCCTAAACAGTCACAATGTACATTGTCATGCAGTCTGTTTGGAAACTTGGCCAATGCGTGAACATACATGGAGCACACTGTTGAACTGCTTCTCCCCTTTTACATTGCAGAGGGAGAATCATCACCTCCTGCAGAGCAGACCGAACACCTCCTCACTGTTGACGAGGAGGACCTCCCCACCTTCGACACCGACGCCCTCCAAGAGCTCATGGACAGCTTCGGCTCCCCACCTCCAGGAGCAGGGCAGCCCAGCTGCATCGAGGAGACCCCACCCCCTGCACAGACCACACAGCAGGAAGCACCCACCACCTCGGCTGTCTCCCAGGATCCCCACGACCAACACATGGCATTCCAACGCCGTGTGTTGGAGGGCCAGAAGGAGATGGCTGAGCCGGTGCAGGTGGGGTTCGACCTCATGGCAGCCAAACTTGATGCCATCCATGGGTGTCTACGTCCCATCAGGGACCACTTACAGTCCCTAACAGACACCCACAGTCCGCTTCATGGTCTCCAACGAGCCATGGCTGACATTGTGGAGTCATGACTCGGAGACAAGAACATCTGTCTAGTCAGAGTGGCTCCAGCGATCTCAGCCGTGAGTTGGGACACATGCGGATGCTCATGGAGGACTCGGTGCGGATGGAGGCGGAAAGGATGGCTGCCACGGCTGCACATCAGCGAGATGTGGCTGGGATCTTCCATGCCCTGCAGATCCTCATCATGGCAATCCTGCCACAAGGCCTGGCGTAGATGAATGCTGCTGCTCCTACACCATCCACATCTCTGCCCCCTGATGTGTCAGTGCCCCACAGTGCGGCAGACATTCCACCTCCGGCACCTGATGTGTCACTGCTACACAGTGCGGCCGACAATCCACCTCCGTCCCCTAATGTGTCAGTGCCACACAGTGCTGCAGCCGAAACACCAACACCCACAGGTGAGGCACATCACACATCAGAGGACGATGATGTGGATGAGACTGCTGTTGTGGTAATGAGGAAGCGGTAGCATTCATCTCCGCCATATGGCCTGTTTCAGCTTGGTTCGGCCCTTTGCATCATCACCTTCCACTGTCCCCCGATACACTCTGTGGCACTCACCTTGGACCTCAACATGGACTGCCATATTCTGTTTGGTTATCAATGACACAGCAATCAGACTGCGGACTGAACTCTTCCTCTTCCGATGAACTTGTCCTTCTCTAATGGACTCCGGCTGGCCCTCCACAGGGCAACAATGTCAAGTGGGGTGTGCATGGCCCTGTACTGCTCCAGCTGCAACACTCCACTGGATGTGAATAAAACATTCAAATTCACACAGATGTGTCATGTCTAAGATCCTTCAAATATGACAGTATGGATGAATGTAGGGTCACTAATTCCCCCTCACATCCATTTTGCACATGTTGTGGGGCTTGGGTAACAGGGTGCAACATTGCCGATTGCGGTCCGGGTGGCGCAGACACTACAACGGAGACACACGCATTGGTTACTTCCTTGTCCAGGCCAGAACTAAACCACGCCCAGAGCCCCGGGATCATTGTTCACACCCCTACGCTGGACTGGCATACGCCAGCCCAGACCACTCCGCTCACAGGGGGTGACGACACAGCTACATGTCCCAGGTCTTCCCTGTAGTGATCTGCTGGTCACTGGTCTAGTTGTCAGCACCACTCCCTGAGGGCTGGTTTACACCCACACCACACCCATCCAGCACAGGCGTCACAGGACATGTGACCCTGCCAATAAAAGGGGCCCTACCACAGCACATCCCCCACTGCCGGAGGTGACATGATGGCATCCGCATCCACGGAACTCAATCATGAGGGGTCCGTGACTTGTGTTGCACAGAGTTAGTGGCACCCGATGGCCTGTGTCCGGCACGGGCCTACCGCCACGTGGCGATGATTGCGTTGCACTGAGTTAGTGGCACCCGATGGCCTGCGTCCGGCACGGGCCTACCGCCACATGGCGATGACTTGCGTTGCACTGAGTTAGACCCACCTGAAGAGCTGAGCGGGTGTGCAGCCTGCGATGATGCGTTGGCCTCGATACGGCATCCAGCAAATCAAGACTCGAATTGAATTGTGAGCCCTGCTGGACCGCAGTGTACGCGCAGGCAGCAGTCAGCACACACATGACTCTGCGGTGCGGTGCCGCAGGGTGCGCTGGGGGCCTGTGGCACGGAATCCAGCAATCGGCTGAGGAGGTTGCACCGGCACGTGGAGGGCCCTCTTCGAGACAAGCCGGTGGCGGCAGGTGAGTATTGAGGCCTGGGTGCGCAGGGGCGGGCCGTCATCGCTGGGCGGTGGACCTGTCTGGGGACCAGGGCTGGGGTGCAGCAGGTGCACAGGAATGCACAGGCACCACCGGTCACGGCGGCGGCCTCGTGGCTGGGTGGGGGGCGCTGCCCTGGCAGACACGACCCTGCATGCGCTGACGAGATGTGCGCGGGTTGGCTTGGGACGTAGTCACCTCGTCTCCAGTGTGAATAAGGCCGTTGAATGTGGTTGGGCACGTGTGTGTAGGCCTATGGTCACGATATGGCGGGCACAGAGACACACGCAGTAGTTACTGTGGTGGCCATCCCGGAACTGGACCACGCCCAGGGCCCCGGGCTATTCATTCGCGACATACGCCGGCCAAGGCCGCTCCGCTCAGGCTTACAGGGGGGATCACATGGCTACATGTCCAAGGTCTTCCACACTGCCTGGGGTCACCTGTTTGCGTCCACTGTCCACTACACTGCAAACACCAGCAGTAGATGTCCACATGGACATGTCTGTGCTCTGCATACTGCAGTCTGTCCAGCACATCTCTGCCACACTTGGCATTGTGTCCTTTCTTATTGCTGGGTCACTTGCCTCCTTCGTGCATTCTTGGTTCCCACCTCTCCCACCTTCTTCAATTGTGTGGCAGAGGGGCTCTGCCTTTGTGGATGGTTAGTCTCCATGTCTGGCCCCTGTTACCAAGGTTACTTGTGTTGTCGTGTCCGGTAGTTGGGCATGTTGGTTGGCATGTTGTATGTGATTTTGTTACGTGTGCTCTCCCACAGTTGTGAGTTGTGTGATTGTGGAGTTGAGGTGTGTGGTGTGTTCAGTTAGTACTTACCAATGAGCAGTGCATTGCCATGGGTGCCATCCTAGAAGCGCTGGTTGATGATGGACTGTCGGAAGATGTATGTATCATGCACACTGCCTGTGAAGTTGGCGACGACATTGGTGAACTGTCCCCGGTGGTCCACTATCGCCTGCACATTGATGGAATGCGTGTGCTTTCTGTGGCGGTAATTGTGTGCAGGGTCGGCAGGGGGCACAAGTGGTACATGTGTAGAGTCAATTGCCCCCAACACGTGCGGTAAGGCAGCTATGGCATAATTCCCTTGCATGGTCTCCAGCTGTTCATGCACAGCGTGGGGGAAGTGAAGGTGCAGGGGTATCAAGATGATACAAATCGTGATGTTTACAGGTATGATGAATCCTGCATGATGAGACCGTAACAGATGTTTGTGTGGTCATAACCTTCCTTTTCTTTCCTGCGGAGGTTACGAGCACACAGACTTCTGTTACAGTATGTTTGGACCGGATTCATCATACCTGTATGCATTCCGGTTTGTTCAAGTGGAATACACTGTACCAGATTACGTTTGTGACTATGAGGACGCTTGACCATTGTCACCATTTCTCCAACAGGTTTCTGACTACTGATTTCGGGATATGGAATGGTATTGGGGAGTTCCCGCAGCATTTGCAGTTTATTGGATCCACACGTTGCCCTGGTGAAGTTCCCCGTTGGGAATGAAACGGGTTGGCTGAGCTTTTCGTCTTGTTGTTTATGTATTTGTAATAAAGTTCTGTTTTTCCACTACCGTTGACTGCTGGACTTCATGACCAGGGGGAGGGTCCGGGGGTGGTTGCAGTGGGTGTTGTGGCCCTCTTGGGTCTCCAGGCTGCATGATCATTGTCTCCATGGCATCTGTTGGTCTTCAGATGTGGCTCTAGGCTGGGCTCCCTTTCATACTGCAGGTTGTCGTCCTGCTTAACACCAGTAAGAGGCAGGTGTTGAATCCCTGCTGCTAACGCGCCTTATCGCCTGTTTTCGGATCGCATCGCTGATCTGGCTGCTCGTTGGGAATATCGCGAAGTGGTGTTTTTGTGTGTTTTTGCACGGGAACACCTACTCTGCATATCATTAACGTTAGTTGTCGCTCTCATCCGTGGTGATGTGTTTTGCGGCAGCTATCGCGGGAAAACTGGTGATGTCGGCAGTTTGCACCAGCTTGTGAATGGGGCGATAGGTCTATCGCCACTTTTGCGGCGCTAAAGTGCCGATAAATTGGCGATGGCTCCTTGAGAATATGCCCCTCAGTGTAGTAACTGGTAACTTTAAATTGTTAATTCCCACTTTATAAAATAATTATTTGCTACGAATTTCGAAAAGATAAAAACTGCAGACTGTTTTGTTTAAGTCCGTTGTATATATATCTTAGCCGTTTTCACTTGAACTCCCGAATTCATTTTGGCTATTTATTCTAATATCAACTTTTTTCAATTTTATCAATTGATATTGTGTAATAAAATTCAGATTCTTTGAAAAAACAAGCTGTGTGTTTTAAACTCTTCGAATCACATTTGATTCTGTGAACCACCCTTTTGAATGAATACATTTCTGAAAGCATGGTAATGAAGTGGGGTAGCTGGTAACGGCTGTTTCTGTATCTCAAGTGACATTTGTGGAGGTCACTGAAATGCAATTAGATACTTGCATTTACTCTAGGCCATCAAAAGGTATAACGTCTACAAATTTACTAGAACCCTGGAAAATTCATCAACGCACTGTAATAAACAACTTTTAAAAGAAACAGCAAACATGTCATAACACGTTCAAATTAAAACTAAAACGTGGAGCTTATATTTTGCAACAATGCGATTATGTTCACACTTCGGCGTCCTAAATTGGCGCCTAGGAGAATTTACTGTGCCTTTTGAGAAGCGCCAGGGCCAGGTCATGCTGACATTGCATGTCAAAGGTGTGAAATCCTAGCAGGCATGATTGTGCCAGCCAGTCATCTTTAATGCTGTTACACCATCAAGGGCTTGTTCAACAATGTCAGACAAGTACTTGAAAGGACTTATTGTTTCTGCTATTCATTAATCTCTTAACTGCTGAGGCATTTCCACCCCCAGTGCTGAGCCTTTTTTATGGTCTGACTTGATGGCGCTGCTGTCACCAAACAATTATGTGAGAATCACTAAGGGTGTGGCCTTGGATCCGTCCACATGTTGAGAGCCAGGAGTACATATTTTGATCGGGCAAAGGTTGTGTGCTTCCACAAAAAGTCCCTGCCCTCCACCCACATGTGATAATTTTGTTTTTTTTGTCCAGCTACCCGAGTTTGAGCTTTCAGGGTCACACACATGACATTGTCATGCTGTTAAATTATCTTAGATAACTAGATACTTTATGGTGTTTGTCTTTCTCTAGCATCAGCACAGATGGGATGAGGTCAGCAATGAGGGGTGCATTGTAGTCCCAGTTCTTTCCCCTCCCATCATTAACTTTAGATTTGAGAGGGCAGATTTGTGTTTGAAAGCAGTATGAGATGCCCAGGGACAATCTAATCTACATGGATTTTACAGTACAGGATGTGAGTGGCTCAAATTTGTGTTATTTCACTAAATAGACTTATTTTTATTGTACTTTTTGGCTTGTGGTAAAGCCTCTACTCGATACAGTAGAATTTATTTGGTTATTGTGGCAAGCCAAATATCATGTCTATAGGCCTGATCTGTTTATTATGATGTTATGATAAAGGCACTAGGCCTGACATATTTATTGTGAATAGCATATGTTAAACTCAATAGGCATTTAAGTATAGAGTTGTATTACTCAATATTAAACCCTACTGATAGGTATTTTGTTACATGTAATCTCACAGATTACCATAGTAGGTAAGTGTTTTGATGTTGGCCCCCCACTCATGCAGATCCTGGGGATTTTCACTGTGATGATTCTTGTTAGGCCCTTTTGAGTGTGGTTGTATATTGTTTTGCAAGCTGTATTTTTCTACATATTTCTAATTTTAGAAAACTATGCATAATGGTTGCCAGTTTATGTACACTTGAATAAGTCAGTGATAAAGCATAAAGGTTTAATCGGTTTATTGGAAAATGTCATGCCACATTTCAACGGTTTGATGTGTTTATTATGAAATGTTATAATAAAGTCAGTAGGCCTGACCTATTATGAAAAGCATGTGTTAAAATCAAGAGGCTTTTAAGGAGTGAATGTTATTACACCGTGCTAAAGCCTGTAGGCAGATATTTAGTTTGATAGAATTTCACATCGTAGGCAAGGGGTTTGGTGTTGGGGATTCACCCGAACAAACTGAGGGAATAAAAGATATGCATTGTAATAATCCTTGTTAGACTCTCTTTGGAGAGATACTATTATGATTTGCCAACTGTAATTATGCATACATTTGTACTTTTATGACTGTATGCTGGATGGTTGGCTTGTAGAAAGTTTATGCTCAGTAAAGCAGGTTTGAGTTGGTTTTAGTGACATCTCAATACTAACTGCTATAGGAATAATTGTTTACTATAAAGCGATCTGATGAAGGTAGCAGTAGTTCTGGCACATTGATTGTGAAAGGCATATGTTAAAATCAATAGACATTAAAGGGTGGATTGTTAATACTCTGAATTAAAGCATGCAGATAATGTTTTTTATTACTATTACATGGAATCTCAAATTACTTTAATAGGCAAAAGCTTTGGTGTTGGTAATTCCTTCTGGCAAACTGTGAGAATAGAAGATTAGCACTGTGAGAATCCCTTTTACGGCCTGTGAGGAAAGAGGATATTTTGCCATGCCAACTGTGATTTTGCATACATTGGCAAGTTTATGACTGTATGCCTGAGTTGGTTATGGTGACAACCAATGATACCAGCTATAGGCTTGGTTGATTTGCAGGAAAATGTTATGCCACATTCCATATGTTGGGCCTGTTTATTATTAAAAGTTATTACAAAGGTAGTAGGCCTGACTTATTAATGTGAACAGCATATGGTAAACCCGGTATGCCTCTAACAGTGGATTGTTGTCACATTATGTTATAGGATCTAGAAAGGTATTTGATTACATATAATCAGAGACTACCATAGTAGGAAAGGGTTTTGGTGTTGGTCACACACTTTGACAAACAGTGTGTGCAGAATTTCTCCATAATGATTTTTGCTAGGCCTACTGAGAGGGGTTGTATGTTTTTTTGTCAACTGTAATTTTGTACATATTTACATTTTACAACTGTGTGCTTGATGGTTGCTAGTTTATGCACGCTTCAGTAGGCCTGAGCTATATATAGTTTCAAGTCATTGGTAAAGGCTTGACGCCTTATCAGTACACAGGGAAAAGTTATGTCAGATTCCTTAGGTGTGATTTGTTTATAAGGAAAAGTTATGACAAACCAAGTAGGCACTACTTACTTATTGTGAAAAGCATGTGTAAAAGGCAATACTCTTTTATGGGTGTGTTGTTATCATATTGCGCTAAAGCCTGTAGGCAGGTATTTTGTTACATGGAGGTTACCTTAGCAGGCAGGGGTTTTGGTGCTGGAAACCCATCCGAACAAACCAAGTGGATAGATGATTTGCACTATGGTAATCCTCATTATGCTCTATTAATAGGGATTATATGTTGTTTTAACAAGTACATTGTGTACATACTTGTAATTTCAATATGGCATACCGGATGGTTGCCTTGTGGGAAGGTTTATAAGCAACATAGTAGGGCTGAGTTTGTTATGGCAACAAGTCAATGACAACAAGTAGACGCCTGAATGGCTCACTAGGAAAAAATATTTCCGATGCCATAGGTCCGATCTGTTTATCATGATGTTTATGATAAATGCAGTAGGCCTAACATATTGATTGTACAAAGCATATGTTAAAGCCAATATGCTTTTAAGAGTGGGTTGTTATTTCTCTGTATTAAAGCCTACAGATATGTATTTTGTTAAATGAAATGTCGGAGATTACCTTTAATGGGAAGGATTTGGTGTTGGTTACCGCCTCTGACAAACCCTAGGGGAAAAGATTTGCACTATAATATTTCTTGCTAGAATCTCTTCTTAGCTGTCTGCCACGATCTTGTAACAAAGAAAATAATTTAATAAAACATACATCCATATGTATAAATATGTATCCATATAGGTACATAGAGGGTCTCTGGTTCAGCTCAGCTCTGCCATTGGCCTATTAGAGTTTCAGTTGCAGTCTGCTTCCGTCCATGATAGCTTACTGCATGGGGTAATAGTTCAGTCCGCATCAGTCATTGGCTCTCTTGACCTGCGAATGGAGGCATTTTTTGGACCACATTTGTACATACACCTGACCTGAAAACTAGTAAAGTTCAGTGTCAGGGCTGGTTGACTAATCATTTGTTTTTCAGTTTTCTCCTTTTATAGTTCCCCTTTCATTTCTTTACTTCTCCTCTTTTAATTTTAATATTTCTTAGGACGATAATACAGATATCCTGGTAGTGCTACCGGGTCACTTGCTTTTTGCTCATTTTATCTGTAGTGCGTCACATCCCACGTGGCCACTTCCTCTAAACCAGGAGACCGTTATGGAATGCTGTTGCCCATAGTGTATCATTTTTTTTTACCATTCCAAGATAGCCAACATGTTGGTTCTAAATTTGTGACGGCCATGCTGTAACTTTAAAACAACAACAAACTATTTGAAATTCCCCTGCAAGATGGACACCCGCGGCTATGTTTAGTTTTGTTATTGCAAGCATATGCCCACTGTGTTTAGACAGCAGTACATTGCAAAGATGAGAGACAGAGTACATGTATCCTGACTTATTGAGTTCCTAAACCCATCCAGACAAAAGTCATGTCCATTCATAAGCCAGACCTATTGGCATTGAAAATGCTTGTTTGCTACTAAGGGTACTTTGCACTTAAGCCTTCATACAAGTGTTCCCCATAAAGTATACATGACAAATTTGAGTGCTTATTTTCTATCCTTCTAGGGTTTCTAAAGATTTCCCTAAAGGGAACTGATAAAACAGAGATTATACAGCTACCTTTTCTTTTTTGGGGAAAATGAGGAAAAAGTATATTTTTTTTAAATGACATTTAAAAGAGATCTGCTGGTCTAAAATAACCCTCTTGCCAGCTTTCAGAAACAAGGAGAGCTGTATCAAGAAACATCTTTGACCATAGTTTTGGACTTTTATAAGCAATTGTCCATTTCTCCTAATTTTTGTGGTTTCAACCTACTTTTAGTTTGTGGTGGAAACAGGTGAGAAACCCAGGGGTGATCCCAAAAAGCTATACATTTCTGAAAAGTAGCCAAAATTCCGAATTCTGCAATGGATTATTTATGTGGATCCCTGAACTTTTTTTACATAGAAACTGATTGTTGAAATCTAATAAATAAGAAAAATAAGAAAAAAAGTAGCAATTGGCGACAAAGTTTTTATCTGCAATTTTTTTGTCACAATGTCCAAAAAGTAGTATACTGTTACATCTGTAATGCCCTTCTGGTCACAAGAATATATAAGGTCAAAAATGCAGAACAATCTAGTAGGTAATAAATGTTCTACTATTCTGTGTTGCCACATGTCTTCCAATAAATAAAGTACCCCATTTGTGTGGGTGGGCCTAGCACCCGCAGCAAGAAAGGTCTCAAAATGCGACATGGACAGATAAAGTTTTTCCACTCAAAATCCACAGTTTATTTGTAATGAGGGTCACTGTGGATTTTGGGCCTTAAATCGCCCATCACCCAGGAAATCCTACAAAACCCAGACATTTCTAAAAGCTAGACATCCAGGGGCTCCAGGGTGGTGGGGATCTCGCAAGGTTTTTTGCAAACCTCAAACTTTTTTAAAGAAAAAACATTTTTAGCACATTTCTGTGAGGGAAAGTTCCAGAATCTGTGTGGATCCAGAAATTTTCTACCACCCAGCTTTCCCACTTGTCTTCCAATACAAAATCTGCCTCACTTGTTTGGGTGGGCCAGGAAAGGCCCCGTAACACAACATCAAGACACCATTTTTTACACTCAAAATCGACTCTTTTTAGATTTTTGGCCTGATCTCAGCCACAACCCAGGAAACCCACCAAACCCAGACATTTCTAAAAACTAGACATGCAAGGGAGTCCAGTTGGTGTGACTCCTGTGCATCTCACACATTTTATTTTACCCATAAGCCCTTTCACACCTCAAACTTTGGCTAGAAACACACATTTTCCTCACATTTCTGTGAGGAACAATTCGATATTATGTGGGGATCCACAAATTTCCTACCACCCAGCATGCCCGTAGATCTCCCAAGAAAACACTACCACACTTGTGTGGGGGACCTGGTGCCTCAGACACAACAGGGTTCAAAACGCAATGTGGAGATTTCAACATTTCTTTAAAAAAATAGCATTCAAAATGAAGTAGCTGCCATATTTGGGTCTGGACTCAGCCCACCACCCAAGGAAACCTACCAAATCCCGGTGGGAGAACAAAACGTTCCCTTCCCACTGTCAGGCAGGGAAAATACACTGAACTTCTACCACCCTACAGAAGGAAGAAAACTGCTCCAGCTGGGTGGGAGCTCCCGCTGCACCTGCAATCAGTGCAGGCAGGGCAGCAGGCCTGGCTGTGGGGGCCCTGGGCCTCCCCCTGTGATCCCAACATGGGAGACTGTTGTGGGGTGCCGTGGGTGGGCACCCTACTTAAAAAAAGAAAACAGCTCCTGCAGGAGGAGGGAGCCGGTGGGCCCTGTGGGCCCTGTAGCTCTCCCCATGGCTACCAACAAAAATGAAGGTGTTGGGTGCCCCTAGTGGGCACAGTGAACCCCTTATTATATGTTTTTAAAAACTAGCAGCTCCTGAGCAGTCCCATTAAATTGGGCCACTTGCAGGAAGCCAGCAGATCCGCAGGGCTCCCCTGGGCCCCCTATAAAAAAACAGTGGGTGTCCCAGGTGGGACCAGGACACCCTGATTTTTTTTTATTTAAAAAAAGCAAAAGGTGAATTATAAATGAGCAGCCACAGCTTCTCATTTATCATTCACTGCTCCTTCAACGAGTGCCTAATTATGCCCAGCAAGGGCTATTTACCCCTATTTATTGAGTGATGTCCCTAGCATGGGTAGGGGCACCACCAAACATGTTTCTAATGCAATAAGGAGGATGCAGGGAGTTTTGCAGCCCCCCACCAACATTAGAAAAAAAAGAGAAGGTCTCCTGGGTCATTAAATCCATGACCCAGGAAGAAATTGCCATTTCTAATACTAATCCTTCTTGTGATTGGTTTTATGATTGCATTTTCTGGGTTGGAAAAATGTTAAAATGAAGTCTAAGGAACATGATTGTTTCATTTTTTTGTAAACTATTTATTTTCACATTTTTCACAGACAAAATGAAAGAATAGAAACTATGTAGAAAGAAAGAGTCACAGATATGTAGTTTAATAATTTTATATTAAATATTTATACATAGTCAATTTTAATAAACATTGCATTGTGTGTCTCATAATGATCCCGTCTGTTCAACTGTCTAAATGCCTATGTTACATATTTGTTCTTGTCCATAATAATGATGTTATCACCCTTGTCTGAGGGTTTAATTATGATGGATTCATTATTCCTAAATTGATTTAATTCTTGCCAATCTTTGGGTGAGAAGTTACTGTTGCCTCAATGTCTGGATTTTGTCCTAAGATTGTTAATGTCGTCCACAGCTAATTCATGGAAGACATCAATCATACAATTATATTACCACTCGGTTGTTGAGGGCAGAACTTGCTTTGTGGTTTTAAATCACTTTCGATGTGCAGTTAGTCTGAAATCCAATCCTTTCCATGTGTTCAATATTTGTATTCCCTTCTTCCAGTGTCATGGATTTTGTGCCTTCATTCTCCAATTCCAATATGCTTAATGACACTAGCTCAGGGATGTCCCCAATTGTAAATTTGGACTTGTGTATTGTGCATCTCACATCGCTCCTTAACGGACCGTGGATCTTCATTTCATAGTATTTACATAGCTTCAACTTCCTAGTAAATTTATAGGTTTTAATGCGTAGATCTGCAAAGTCAAACTCAATCCGTAATTCAAGATTTTCTCTTCAGTTGGTGTTAAAGTTATGTCAGAAATATTGATGACAGAAGAATTCATCTTGGATTCCATTTTCCATCCCAGTACTTATCTATGTGTTGACAGTTCTTCCTCTTGCCCCTCCTCGTCTTGTGCCACCACTTCCCCGGCCTCTTCCTCTTCCTCGTTGTGGCGTTGCCAATTGCAGCAGTCTCATCTCCCCATAGAAATCCATCATTTCTTTTGGGCCTTCATCTGCAGAGGAGCCCGCATCTGAGCTCACATCCATTTTACTGACTCCCTTGTTGTTCGTGCCAATCTGATTCATCCTTTCCTTGGCTCTCAGGGGTTCAAATATCTTCACAAGGGTGTATATCTTTCCGTATTGGTAGCCCAATTTGTTTCTGTTGAACTTATGTGCTTTCCTCATCCTTATTTTCTCCTCATTTCTGACAATTCATTCTTTAATTTCCCCCAACATCACTTTCACATCCTCCTGATATATATATATCACTGAAAAAAACCAAAGGTTACAGAGACGTTATAGTTAGGCTCAGGTTTCACTTGTACAAAACAAGAGCTAACTATAACTCGTGCCCCCGCAATGCACTGCTTATGACATCACATATTACATCACTCATGACATGGTCAGTGACATCACTGATGACATCTCAAATGACATCACTGATGACATCATCCACAGAATCTCTGACGCACCAACTCACACCCCCATATAACCTTTCATACACCCACTCCAGCTACCACACTACCATTCTCAAACCCATTCACACTTCCATACCAGTACTTACACTGCCACTCACTGATTCATTGATCAACACACACATCCACTCACTCACCCATACAGCTACTCATACACCCATTCACTCACTAATATAGCCACTGACATATCCACTCATACACCCATACAGCTACCACACAGATACTCACTCACCCATACAGTCAATCACACAGCCAGCTACTCACCCATACAGTTACACACACACTCACTCACTTACTCATACAGATACTAACGCATACTCACTCACCTATACAGTCACTGACACAAGCACACGCTCACACTTACAGCCACTCTCACATTCACTCACTCACCTATACAGTCACTCATATACCACATCACTCACCTATACTGCCTTTCAAATACCCAGTAACTCACCTGTATACCACTGACACATGCACTCACTCACAAACACAGCCATACACACACTTACTCACCCATACAGCCCCCCCACACACACACACTCACTAATCCATACAGCCACTGACTCACCAACTCACTCAATACCCATCCACAATCAGACAACCAATCACTCACCCATACAGAAACTCATGTACCCACTCACACACCCATACAGCCAATTAGACACCAACTGACAGACAGATAAAGACATTAACACAACCAGTCACTCACCCATACATTCACTGAGGCACCTAATCACTCACTTATACAGTTAGTCACGGACCCACTAGTTCATCCAATCAGGCACTCATGCACCCACAGATTCACCAATACACCTTGGTATGTACTTTAACACTCATACCCCCTCCAGCAATGCGCTGAGAGAAACGTTTGCAGAGTGGTGGAGAAAGGGAGCTTGGCATCCAACCACCTCTCAGCAATCCTACTGTGTGGGGCTTACTGGAGGTAACAGGAGGTCTTGTTGGCCCCTAATGACCCTCATCAGCCAAGGGGACTTCATCCCCCAACCTGCAGCACGCCAGAAGGCGGGTTTGCAGAGTAGTGGAGAAAGGGGGCAAGGTCTCCAGCGAGTTGCCGGGCTTTTTTTTCCTCTCAAATTCTCTAGGCCGATTTCAGCCCTGCCGACGCCATCCCCGGGGCCAGGCATGTTAAGAATGGGGAGGGGAGCTGAATGGCCTCCCTCCCCAGGCCAGTTTCGGCCCCTGGCACCCCATCCCCCAGGGCCTGGCCTTTCTTTTTTTTTTCAATAAAGGAAGGGGGCCAAGTACCCCCCCCCTTCCCTGGGCCATTTCTGACCCCGGGGAACCCACCTCCGGGGGCCGGCTTTTCTTTTCTTTTTATTTGCTTTTTTTTTTTTTTAAATGAAGGAAGGCAGGCCACGTGGCCCCTCTTCCCTGGGCCATTTTTTGCCCCGGGGACCCCATCCCCCGTGGCCGTGCCCATCAGGGGGTTGGCAACAGCCAACCCACCTGGAGGCAGCCAGCCTCCCCCAAGCAGTCAACCATATGTTGCACAGGGCCTTGTACTGCATGTGTCATGGGGTTGGCTGCAGGGCCTGGTTTGTGGTCAGGTCCTCTGTCCAACTCCCACGGGCAGCCACCTGGAGGCAGCCAACTCCAAACTGTGCATGGCCTTTGGTCACATATGGTGTGGGGTAAGCCACAGGGCCTATCTTGCAGCCAGGCTTTGCTTCCAACTACCTGCAGGCAGCCAACCCCACACTGCGTACAGCCTCTGGCCATGCGCAACAGGGGGTGGTTATAGGACTTTGCCTGCTACCGGGTCCTGTGGCCAAAAACCCAGCAGGCTGCCACTCCCACACCGTGCACAGCTTTTGTCTTAGGTTTGGCCTTTGGGATGCAGGGATCTCATCCCCTGAGGCCAAAGCATGTATATCAAGGGCATGCAGCCCCCTCTCTGTCCATTACTTGGCCCCGGTAACCCATCCCCAGGGCCAGTTCCAATAAAAAGGGGAAGAGGCTGTGTATGGCCTCCCCCCCAAAGCCTTAAAAGGCCCCAGGGACCCTATCCCCTGGGGCCAAATACAATTAAACAGGGGAGAAGGGCATGCATCCCTCCTCCCTGAGCCTTAATAGGTCCTAGGACCAAATCCCTGGGGCCACATTCTAAGGGAAGGGTAGTGCACAGCCCCCCTTCGAGCCTTATTAGACCCCGAGGACCCCATCCCCCGGGAATAACCAAATCAAAAATGGGAGGGGGCTGTGGGGACCCCACCTGAACCCCATTACAGGCCCCAGGGACTAGGGGGACTGCAGCACCACTCACCGATACTTATTAGACCCCGGGGACCCCATCCTTGGGCCGAGAAACTAATAAAGGAAGGGGGCACATGCCCCCCTCCCTGAGCCTAATTAGTCACCCCTCCCCTTAATAAATACATTTGGCCCCAGGGAGGGGGGCCACATGCACCCCTCCCCTAAAATAATTATTTGGGCCCTCTGGGGATTGGTTCCGTGGGGTCCCAAATTAGGATAGGGGAAGGGGGCCTTCTGATGCCCTCATCCCTTTTAATACATTACAAAATGACAGCAGACTTTTTTTTTTTGCTGCGATCCTATGGGATTCCCACAGGATTGTGGCAAAATGTGCCCATTTATTTTATTTTAGCCCCAGCCAGGGTCCCTCTGAGTTTCCCATTGGAGCCTAGAGTGGTGGGGTATCCCTATCCTGCACCCTTATATTATTGCTTTCTTAAAGTTCAGGACTGGGGACTAAGGGGCTAATTACGATGGCGGACGAACTTCAGTCCGTCGGCCATCGTATCGGGGATTTGGACCGCCCGACATGCTGTTGGCGGTCCCATAATAGGCATTTCAATGCGACCGCCACCACGGCAGTCGCATTGCCTATATTTTACATTGCGGCTGGTGCTGCTGGCTGCAGCACCCGCCGCAATGTAAAAATGGGACATGTTACATATCCCTGCACTATGTAGCAGGCTATGGTGCCCCCCAACACCCACAACCAAGGGCAAGGGGGGAAAGGGGGCCCGCTACAAGCCCCCAATGTCCCTTTCCACCAGCCTTTTCATGGCGGGTAACCCGCCATGAAACGGCTGGCGGAAAGGTACATCGTAATCCCTACGGCTGTGCCTGGTAGGTACCGCCAGTACTGTAGGGACTACGATCCCCTCCGCCGCAATGGCGAGCTCAAGGAGCCCGTCGGATGCATGGCGGTCAGTCTTTACGACCGCCACACGTCCGCCCGCCATCATAATATGGCAAGCGGTAAAGTTGGTTATGATGGCGGGGAGTCCGCCTACGATAGCCTGTCGGTATCGGTCTTCCCGCCATTGTAATCAGCCCCTTAGTTCCCGAATCCTGGAATTTTCTTGCAGGAAACAGCTTCTCATGTAGTTGGGAAACATTCACAGCCCTCGCTCCGCTGGAGTTTGACTCTCACGGGAGTGAGACTGCCCATGGGAATAAACACTCCCTGGGCCAATCAGAACACTCTGGGGCATATTCTCAAGGAACTATCGCCGAGTTAACAGCACTTTATCTCAGCCAAAGTCGCAATAAAATTATCGCCCCATTCAGAAGCTGGGGCTAACAGCCGATACCACCAGTTTACTTGCGATAGCAGTCGCAAAAAACATCGCCACAGATGACCCCGGCAACTATCGCTAATGAGATGCAGAGTAGGCGTTCCCGAGCAAAAAGCCGCGACAACACCACTCCACAACATTCTCAACGACCAGCCAGATCTGCGATAAGATCACAAAACATGCGCTAAGGCGCGTTAGCAGCAGGAAACTAACACCTGATCCTACCTGGTGTAAAGTCGTACGACAACCGGCACCAGACAAGGGAGCACAGCTCATAGCCACACATGAAGAACATCCCTGATGCCCTGGAGCTACCGATCATGCAGCCCAGAGCCTCAATAGGTCAACAACACCCACCGCCACCACCCCCAGGACCCCACCACCCCCACCCCCCCTTCCCGGGGCCCTACCCCGGGCACCCCCCACACATCCCCCCCTTAGGACAAAGATATTGCACCTCAACTCCACTAAATCATGAACCAAACAAATCGCTTGAAGTCGCACAATCACACCACCCAACATTCATGTGTGGTCAGAAAAAGGGAAATCATACATCCATATCATAATATCCAAACAATACGTTTATTACAGAAGAAACCAAAAAAAACAAATCTGAAGAGGCATGGCGGGTCGTCTCAGGACATTCTGTAAGTCACAGCCTGCAAAACAGAAATCTGGATCAGAAGGTGTGCCATGCGCTCATCAAAGTACAGAGAGAGAGAGTGAAAGAGAGAAAGAGAGAGGGAGAGAGAGGGAGAGAAAGAGAGGGAGAGAGAAAGAGAGAGGGAGAGAGGGAGAGAGGGAGAGAGAGAGAAAGAGAGAGGGAGAGAGGGAGAGAGGGAGAGAGGGAGAGAGAGGGAGAGAGGGAGAGGGGGAGAGAGGGAGAGAGAAAGAGAGGGAGAGAGAAAGAGAGGGTGAGAGAGTGCCGACACTGCGGACCTAGGCCTCACTGCTCACCTGCTGCCACCGGTGTGTCTCCAACCATGTGCCGGTATTCACAGCAGTCCCCCAGGTCCCTCATCTGAAACAGTTTCCAGAGACATGAATGGCAGAGTCCATACAGTTGCACACGCCATCATCGCTTGCCCGCCCCTGCGCACACAGGCTGCTGCACCCCAGCCCCTCCCGCCGCCTAGTGGTTATTGCCCGCCCCTGCGCAACCAGGCCTCACTGCTCACCTTCCGCCACCGGCGTGTCTCCAAGAGGGCCCACCACGTTCCGGAGGGATCTCCAAGCCCGGTGCCCGTGACCATGGCACCCTCCACATCATGCAGCCCGCACCGCGGGCCACCAGGTCACACTCATGATTCTGGGTCTTGATTTCGCAATGGCAGAGACCACATCAGTGCACACGGCATCATCGCAGGCTGCACACCCGCACAGCGCTTGAGGTGCCACTAACTCTGTGAACCGCGAGGCAACGCCACGTGGCGGGAGGCCCGCCCTGCCCGCTGGCTCAGGCCTACACTACAGTCCAGCAGGGCTCACACTAATCCTTGCCAGTCCGGACCACCAGGACGCCGCATCATCGCAGGCTGCACACCTGCTCAGCACTTTAGGTGCCCCTATCTCACTGCACCGCAAGACACCGTCCCGCGGCGGTGTGCCTGTGCCTGCCGCAGTGTATCCGGTGCCACCAAGCCTGTGAACCGCTAGCCATGGACCCTTAATGATTGAGTCCCGTGGTGCGGACGCCATCATGTCACCCCTGGCACAGGGCAATGTGAGGTGGCAGGGCCCTAGGCCCTCATGCATAC
The DNA here is from genome assembly GCA_963921515.1 of Calotriton arnoldi. NCBI lineage: Eukaryota > Metazoa > Chordata > Amphibia > Caudata > Salamandridae > Calotriton > Calotriton arnoldi. The sequence continues at coordinate 694,974 of CAWUFW010009727.1, read as the reverse complement.
ATGAGAACTACACGGAGACACCCAGTCAGAGAGAGTGGAAATGGCGTCCGGGACGTGCGCCAGGCCCTTTTCATTGGCAGGGTCACATGTCCTGTGACGCCTGTGCTGGATGGGTGTGGTGTGGGTGTGCACCAGCCGTGATGGAGTGGCTGTGGCATGCTGACAACTAGACCTGTGAGCTGCAGATCCCAACAGTGAAGACCTGGGACATGTAGCAGTGTGCGTAATTGGAGTGGACTGTCCTGGCATATGCCAGTCCAGCGTAAGGGTGTGAACAATGACCCAGGGGCTCTGGGCGTGGTTCCATCCTGGGCTGGACAAGGAAGTGACTACTGGATGTGTCTCTGTTGTAGTGTCGGCGCCACCCGGACCGCAATAGGCAAAGTGTCACCCTGTGACAAAAGTCCCACAACATGGGCAACATGTACATAAGGGGGAATCCCTGACCCTACATTCATCCATACTTCCACACTTGAAAGATCATAGACATGACACATCTGTGTGAATAAGAATGTTTATTGCACATTCAAGGGAGTGTTGCAGCTGGAGCAGTACAGGGCCAGGCCAACCCCACTTCACATTGTCGGCCTGTGGAGGGCCAGCCAGAGTCCTTCAGGGAATGACAGGTACATCAGGAGAGGAGGACTTCAGTCCGCAGTCTGATAGCTGTGTCATTGGTGACCAATCAGAATATGGCAGGCCATGTCAAGGTCCAAGGTGAGTGTCACAGAGTGCATCGGGGGACAGTGGAAGGTGATGATGCAGAGGGCAGAACCAAGCAGAAACAGGCCACATGGCGGAGATGAATGCTACTGCGTCCTCTTGACCACGATGGCAGATTCATCCACATCTTCGTCCTCTGCTGTTGCATGTGCCTCACATGCGGCTGGTGGTGTTCTGTCTCCAGCACTGTGTGGCACTGACACATCAGGGGCCGGAGATGTGGATCAGGTGGTAGCAGCAGCATGCATCAGCGCCAGGCCTTGTGGCAGCAATGCCATGAGGAGGGTCTTCAGGGCATTGAGGGACCCAGCTACCTCTCGCTGGTGTGCAGCCGTGGCAGCCGCTCTTTCCACCTGCGTCCGCTCCATGTTCTCCATGATCCTCCGCATGTGTCCCAACTCCCTGGCGAGATCGCTGGAGGCACTCTGACTAGACAGTCGTTCTTGTCGCAGAGTCAGGACTCTAGCGATGTCAGCCATGGTCCGTTGGAGAGCATGGAGCGGACTGTGGGTGTCCGTTAGGGACTGTGAGTGGTCACTGATGGGACTTAGACACCCACGTATGGCGTCTAGTTTGGCTGCCATGAGGTCGAACCCCACCTGCACCTGTTCAGCCAGCTTCTCCTGGCACCCCAACACACAGCGTTGGAAGGCCATGTGTTCGTCGTGGGGGTCCTAGGAGGCAGCCGTGGTGGTGGGTTCTGCCTACTGTGTGTGCTGTGCAGGGGGTGGGTTCTCCTCGTGGCAGCTGGGCTGCCCTTATCCTGGAAGTGGGCTGCGGAGGCTCTCCACGAGCTGTTGGAGGGCGTTGGGGTCCAAGGTGTAGTGGTACTCTTTGTCATCAGAGAAGAGAGGTTCGGACTGCTCTGCAGGAGGTGTTGGATTTCCCCCTGCAATGTGAAGGGGAGATGCAGTTTAACATCGTGTTCATATGTATGTTGACGCATTGTACATGTTTACATTCAGATTGCATGACAGTGTACATTGTGACTGTTTGGGGGGAGCTGCCTATTTGATGCGGGACAGTGGACATTCTGACTACATCACGGATGTGTGTTTGTACTTGTACATTGTCAACTCACATTTCCCTGCAGTGCCAAATGTGATTGGCCAGTTTCTACGCACATGAGGCACCAGTTGTGTCCTCTGTTCTGTTGTGGACATGTTGCGGTTTGTACCACATCGTTGTCAATGTTGATGTGCCCTGCATGTAATGTGTGTGTGCCACATTTTGGGGGAGTCGCCCCTTCGGCTCTGCTTTAGCTGCCCTTATCCCTTTAATGCGGTGTGCCTCTGGGTTCTGTGCTTATGCAGTGCTGAGATGTTGCATACCTGTGTGCATTGGTCTCTTGGTGGGAGTTGTGGGTCTGGGGCATGGTTTGTCCGCAGATGTGCTATGCTTAATTGTGCATGTGTGCCATTGTGCCCATCTCCCCCGTCCCCCCAGTCCCTGGTGGTTACTCACCCTGTTGCTGTTGTGTCCGGTCATGTTGAGCAGTGTCCGGTCCCCCAACTCCTGCCACCGTCTCCCCACTGATGACTGTGGACACCATTTCCTCCATCTCGTCCAGCTCCTCCTGTGGTGCTGGACTCCCACCTCCAGTCTGCATTGCTGCCTTCCGGTTGTTTGCGGGTTTCAGCTTGGTTTTGCGCTTCACATCATTCCAGCGCCTCTTGACCTCGTCCATTCTCCTCTTCAGCACTCCGACTGCATTCACCTTGTCCACAATGGTCTGCCATATTCCATTTTTAGTTGCCAGTGACACAGTGGAGGTGACGAACAGTGGTTGATGGTGTTCTATCACCTCCGTTATCAGGATCCTGTTTTCCTGCGGACTGAACCGCTTCTTCCTCCTCTTCTTGTCCTTGACCTTCCCTGACCCCGAGGTCCCTGCCTGTTCCTCCGGGGGGCTTCTGGGGTTCTGGTTGTCCTCTGTACTTGCTCCGGATGCCTCCATTGTGCTTCGCTGTTGTTTGGCTTTTGTTGGTATGTTTTTTTTCTACTTTTATAGTGCATTTTCCCGCATGACGCGTGGGAATTGCAGGCCTGTGGCTGGTTTTCGTAGATTTTTGTATCACGATTGGCATCATCGCTGCTATTTTTGCCTTGGGGTTTCGCGTTTTTGCAGCGTCGCGTTGTTTTTAACGCGTTCATTTGACGCGTTGTCGTGTGACTATCGCATGGTACCGCCGTGTTGTGAATACCACGTTGACACTGAGTTGTTTTTCCGCGATGGACTGCGCTGTGAAGGGTTGCGTTAAGCTACACTTGCGGTGGTTATCACACGTTCTTGAGAATATGCCCCTCTATTTTTAAATTGGGGCTCTGCAAGACTTTCAAGAGACTCTCACAGACCCAACCGTCCAGATATACAAATCTTTTTAAACCTCAAATTCTCAAAAACTGCTGAACAGATTTACACCAAATAACAAAAACACAATCTGCAGACCACAATCTAGTTTCTTGCCAATTCTGTTGTAATTGTGTTCAGCAATTTTTGAGGTAGCTCTTCTTAAAGAAGTCTATGGAAAGTCCATGGGGATTTTGTGTTTTTGGACTCCTTTTTTTCTCTGCACCCGTTTGACAGGTCACTCAGAAACTTGCCATGCACAAACTAGGTAAAAAAGAGCACTTTTTAGGAAAGTTTGTGGCGATTCGTCAAACAGTACCAAAGTTATAGACAGTGGCAGTAGCCAATGTGCAGTAATAGTTAGGTCAGAATTTCCGTAGGTAGAGTGCTTTTTGTTTCACTAATTATTTTTACGCCATTTCACGAATATTCACAAAACTTTCCAAAAAAAACATTCATTCACCTCAGCTCCTTACTTGAAAGTTTCAGGGTGATCTGTCTGGCGGGGGCTGAGAAAAAGAGAGGGGGGGTTGCAAAACACTTTTTACCCAAACAATTTCCATTGTATGGGTAAAAGGTTTGCTACAAAAAAGATGGCTGAACAAAATTTCACCAAATTCGGAAGAAAAATACATCTTTACTCAGAAAGCGTGCTTTTCAGGTTTCACCTGAGACAGTGTGCATGCACTGTTTGCAAAATCTATTGTTAAAAAAAAAAAAAGCTTAAAATGTGATCAGGATTCCTTAAAAATCAATGGCAGCCCTTACTAAGCAAGAACCAGGGCATATAGTATTTTTTTAAAAAACAGTTCTTATTAATGATACATAATTCAAGAATACAAGTGCAGCAATGGCTGTATATAATTGTTCTGTTCACAACATAAGTTATTAAAGAGTTGTCACTATTCCTTATACATTTTTCACGCATTGTGTCCCATGTAAATAGGAGAAACCAAACAAAAAAATGCCATATATATCTGTATAAATCAAGGATTATAAGGAATCCATGCCCATGTGTCAATAAATTGTATCACTAGTTGGATTGTGTGAGTTTTACAAGTGTCTACGATGTTTCGATAAAGATGTGAAGATGACATCCTTGAAGTGAATGAGGAGGATAAACTCTGGCATGTCCCTTCGCTTAACTTGCCTCTTATTAAGAAAAGCGCCCAACCAGCATTGCAATTAAATGCACTGACTATTGAACATAGATTAAGGGCCACCAACGGCAGGACCATATCAGATATAGAAGGAGAACTGACCTTTATTGGCCCAACAGGGGCTAGCCATATTGACTATTTTCTAGTAGATCTTAGGTTGTGGCCCACACTAGTTGATATGATCATAATTAAGAATATCGACAGTGATCACAACCCGCTTAGTCTGGAGCTAGTCTCTCCTTGGGAGGGGAATGATAGTGCTCCTAGGAGCAATCTGACCACTAAAGAGGTACTACCCACTAATGATAAACGACGCCTCAAATGGCCCATGGTCCTGGGGGATGAAATTAAACTCAATAAAATCAAGGAGGATTTACTTGTTTGATTGGCAGAGATTCAACCTTATGCTGAAGCCATGAGAAATGTGGAAGATGCTAATGGGGTACATGCAATATTCTTTGATAAACTAACTGCACATTTTATTGTTAATTCCAAGCGCACAAATTGCAGTGATGGGGAATCAACTAGGTTGAACTCATGGTTCTCAAAAGAGTGTAGATCCCTAAAGAACCAACTTGTCAGAGCTAATAAAACCAAAAATGTATCCCTGGTGCGAGATCTATGGAGATTGTACAAACTAACTATAAAGAAGGCCAAGTGGAATTGGGATGAGAAAAAGTGGAAGCAAATCGGGGAGGCGTGTTCCCAGAAAGACCTTAGGAAATGTTTGCTTCTTTTAGGGAGGGGTAATCTGGGAATTCACTCTGTACTAGTTAATAACATCATAGCCAGGGACTCTCAGATTCACTTTGGTGCCCTTTACTCTACTATCACTAACTATACTGAAGAGATGCCTCTTTAAGATCTACCTTCAAACCCAGCAAGGGTTATTTTTACCAAGGAGGAAATAGAAACCTCAATAGAATCCATTGTACCTGCTAAAGCTCCGGGTCCAGATGGAATTCTCGGAGATCTTTTTCAACACGATAAAAGCAATTGGTCGAAGTACATGCTGTCACTTTTTAATGCCATTGTAGGGGGTGCCCGAATTCCGGACTCATGGAAAGGAGCTGAGGTTATACCAGTTTTGAAAAAAGGGGATCAAAACAATCCACCTAACTATAGGCCTGTCAGTCTAATAGACTGTATACAGAAGCTATTCAGACGCACCCTCTTAGTGAGAATCCAGGACTGGATGTCAGAGGAAAATATACTGTCGCCATTCCAAGCCGGATTCTGACAAAAAACTGGAACAATTGACCAGGTTTTTAGATTTATCCTTTTGTATTGGAAGGTGGTGGTGCTGGGCAAGGGAAGCCTATACGTTGCTTTTGTTGACCTGAAATCGGCATTCAACCTTGTGCCCTGTGGAAAGCTTTGGGTGGTTTTGAGAGACATGTGGATGTCATTGGAGATCCTGTCATTGGTTGTTCGCCTTCATGATGACAACTATGCCAGGGTGCAATGGGGTAAGCAGGGGCAGTCACTGACCCCATTATTGTCAACAGGGGAGTCCGGCAAAGCTGTGACCTGGCCCCCATGCTGATTTCCCTTTACATCAATCAACTTGTGGACTTCCTAGCTAGGACCCCAGCTGATGCTCCTTCCCTAGGGAATATGAACATCGACTCGCTTCTCTTTGCAGACGATACGCTCCTCATCTCTAAAACTCCCAAGGGTCTTCAGACACTACTAAATCAATTCAAGGCTTTCTGCGATGAGAGGGGTCTCGAAATAAACACCACTAAAACAAAACTTATGATGCTAAACCCGCATAAATCTTTTAAAGGATGTCTAACTTTAAATAACAGTTGCTTAGAACGGGTATGCAGCTTTGAATATTTGAGTGTAAAATTGGCCGAAGGTATGACCTGGAAGCAACATTTGATCAAGACTAATTTAAAATTTAAACAGATAGTTGGAGCCCTGAGAAAGGAACACTCTTGTTCATATACTAAACCAGTTGCCCCAGCCCTAGAAATCTATAAAAGCAAGGCAGTAAGTAGTGCCCTTTATGGGGCTGAGTTGTGTGGCTTCGAGAAAATGGTCGACCTCACAGCAATTGAACATAGGTATCTCAGGAATTTAGTGTCTCTTCCACTTAGCACTCCACTACTCCCCCTCAAATTAGATATGGGGGTAAAATTAATAAAAGACTTAACCAAATTACGTCCTCTCCTTTTCTGGCAGAGACTGAGATCGACCCCTGAATTGTCCCTGTATGCCTCAGCCTTGGAAGAAGTTTACACCTTAGACACATGAAAGAAGATAGGCTGGATAAGGAACATCAATATCCTACTTAAGAACATTGGGCTAAAAAGGAAAATGGACCGGTTGTTTTGACTTGCACACAAAAACACAGTTAAAATCTATGTATTGGGACTGGGTATTTGAGAACGAGTCTAGAAATAGCAAACTAGGAAGATTAACAGGGGAATTCCTAGATTTTAAATTGTTGTGATCCCTGGAGGGTTTTCTTGATCTTATACAGGTGCTGGCAGATAGGAAGTTATACATCCAATTTAGACATGGCACAATCCCTCTAAATGCGTTTACTAGCTCATGGTTGTGCAGTTCTGCTAGTATAAAAGGTTGTCCCTGCTGTTTTGCCCCATTAGAAACTGTAGGCCATGTCTTCTATGGCTGTCTAGCATACTCAGTCCCTAGAAGCAGATGGCTTACTACGATATGCAACAGCTGGGAACTAGAGATCATAGCATGGCATTGCGCATTTTAAGAACTGATGCAAGACCTTTGTTTGCTTGCACAATTGCTAAATGTCTAGGCCATATGTGGAGAATCAGAAGGAAAGCACAATCTGAATCTCCAAATTTGTTGATTTGATCTAATGTGATCCACTTATCCTTGGCAAGGTAACATCAACCCAAATCTCCCTTGTAAAACAGACAATATATATCTTTCTAAAAGTGGAAGGTCAGGGGACTATTGTTTTATAGTATTTTATCTTTTATCCAAATGATGAATTCTAATTGGTATAGTTTTTTTTAATATATGTATTCTAATGGATTTCTAACATGTGAATATCTCTTAAATGCACTGTTTTAATGAAATCAATGAATCTATGTGTATGTACTTTGTACTTTTTAGGTCTGTTGACCGAAATAAAGTTTATTGATTGATTGATAAAGTTGTGGAAATTGGGTCTCATCAGGACCATCAAATAAAGGGACACCTAATAAATAAATAAAACAACAATGACTACTCTATTCAGGCACAAGAATGGGTGCCATATTCAATAATCATTGACACTCTACCTTTAATTGTCTCCTTCTGGGCTGTACATAGGATATAGATACAAAAAACCACCCAAGGTGCACAAAAAACTGAAACAAAAGAGTTACTTACTCGGAGAACCAAGTATGAGTAACTTAAAAAAAAGAAAAATAAGCAGAAAGGTGTAGGAATTAATACTAGCAAATCAGGTAAATGGGCCACAATTAAGCAAAGAATAGTGATTGTGAAAGCATACCCCGAGAAGGCAATCAAGAACATGCCTACAGGCAAGATTTGCGATAACTAATGCTGAATGCATAGAAAGCGAGACAGGTTGATTTACCGCTTTTGAACAAACTTCGTGATGGATAGAATAGCGGGATGCATGAAAAGCAGGACAGGCTAATTTACCCTTTTTGAGCAATCATCATGATGGAAAGAATAGCGGTCTTTCAATTGATAGTACCCGCAAAAGAAATTAATCAGGAACGGCGGGAGACAATGGGGGATATTCTCAAGGACCTATCGCCGAGTTAGCAGCACTTTATCGCAGCCAAAGTGGCGATAGATTTATCGCCCTATTCACAAGCTGGTGCTAACAGCCGATATCGCCAGTTTACCTGTGATAGCAGCCGCAAAAAACATCGCCACGGATGACACCGGCAACTAACGCTAATGAGATGCATAGTAGGTGTTCCTGTGCAAAAAGCCGCGAAAACACCACTTCGCAATATTCTCAATGACCAGCCAGATCGGCGATAAGATCCCAAAACAGGTGATAAGGTGCATTAGCAGCTGGGATTTAACACCTGCTCCTACCTGGTGTTAAGTCGGACGACAACCTGCACCACAAAAGGGAGCCCAGACCAGAGCCACACCTGAAGAACAACAGATGCCATGGAGCTACTGATCATGCAGCTCGGAGCCCCAAGAGGGCCACAACACCCACCGCCACCACACCCAGGCCCTCCACCCCCCGGACCCGCCCGGTCCCCCCCGGACTACCACAGAGGCAGCGCAGACAAAGACAGCGGACCTTCAGAAAACGCACCAGCCTCACAGACTTAACACCAGAGGATGTCATTGCCAACTACAGGCTCAAAAGGACAACCATCCTCCGCATCCTGACCATCATTGCCCACAGGCTGACGGTACCAACACAGCGGACAACCAACATCCCTCCGCAGACAAAGCTGCTGGCTGTGCTGCACCTGTTGGCCTCTGGTACCTTCCAACCAACAACTGCCAGAGTCGGAGGAGTCTCACAGCCAGCCCTATCCAAGTTCGTCACACCTGTCTTGGATGCTATCATCAGCTTGGTACCCCAGTACCTTCACTTCCCCCACACTGCGCAGGAACAGCTGGAGACCAAGCAAGGCTTCTACGCCATAGCTGGCTTCCCGCACGTGTTGGCGGCAATCGACTGCACACATGTACTCCTCGTGCCCCCTGCCGCCACTGCACACAATTACTGCAACAGGAAGCACACGCATTCCATCAATGTGCAGGCAATAGTGGACCACCTGGGACTCTTCACCAATGTCGTCGCCAACTACCCAGGCAGTGTGCATGATTCCTTCATCTTCCGACAGTCCATCATCAACCAGCGCTTTGAGGCTGGCACCTATGGAAATGCATTGCTCGTTGGTAAGTACCAAATGAACACACCACACACCTCAACTCCACAGTCATGCAACTCACGACTCTGGGAATGCCCACATTACAGACTCACATACAACATGCCAAACAACATGCCCACCTACCAGACATGACAGCACAACTTACTGTGGTAACCTGGGCTAGCCATGTACACAAGCCATCAATGGCATGGCACCTCAGCCACACAATAGCAGAATGTGGGGAGAGGTGGGAACCAGGCAGGTGCGAAGGAGGCAAGTGACCCATGAATGAGAATGTACACAATGCCAAGTGTGGCGTGGATGTGCTGGCCAGACTGCAGTATGCAGACCACAGACATGTCCATGTCGACATATACTGCTGGTGTTTGGAGTGTACTCAACAGTGGACGCAACCATGTCACCCCAGGCAGTGGGGAAGATCGCGGAAATGTAGCTTGTTACGTCCCCCCCTGTAAGCGTGAGCGGAGTGGGCTGGCCCAGCGTACGCCAGGCCAGCGTAGGGGTGTGAATAAAAAGCCCGTTGCTCTGGGCGTGGTTCTCTTCCGGAATGGCCAATGTGTCTGCCAGGGTGGCGCCTCTCAGCCCGCCACGAGGCCGACGCCGTGAGCAGCAGTGCCTGCGATCCTGTGCGCCTGCTGCACCCCAGGCCGCTGGTCCCCAGACCCGTCTTGGTCGCCCCTGCGCAACCAGGCCTCACTGCTTACTTGCCGACACCGGCGTGTGTCAAAGAGGGCCCACCACGTGCCGGTGCAAACTCCAAGCCCGAGGCCCGCGACCTTGGCAGCCTCCTCAGACCATCACGGCCTCCGCGACACAGGCCCCCAGCACTCCTTTCTCGTTGACGTACTCCACCGCTGCCTCCGGCCTACACTGCGGTCCAGTAGGTCACACATTTGGAACTGAGTCTTGATTTCATGATGGCCGAGTTCATATGTTTATGGCAGCATTTATATCACTGTACTCCCTTCGATCTGGTGCCAGCAACTCTGTGCATCGCAAGCCAACAACACGTGTCTGTGGGCCCTTTCTGACTACTGCCTTCGGCCTACACTGCTGTCAAGTAGGTCACACATTTGGAACTGAGTCTTGATTATACAATGGCCGAGTACTTATCATTGTACGCAAGGAGAGGAGTAAGAGGAAGACGCAGTTCAGTCCGGAGGAAAAAAGGATCATCGTTATGGAGGTGATCGAACACTACCAACAACTGCTCTGGTGCCACTAACTCTGTGCATCGCAAGCCAATGACACGTGGCTGTGGGCCCCTGCTGACCGCTGCCTCCGGCCTACACTACGCTCAAGTAGGTCACACATTTGGAACTGAGTCTTGATTTCATTATGGCAGAGTTTATACCATTGTACAGGCCTCATCGTAGACTGCATCCCCTTTCAGCTCTGGTGCCACTAACTCTGTGCCCCGAAATTCATGGACACTCTCTGGTTGAACTTTGGTGGTGTCTGAGTCTATGGCCTGGGGGTTGTCTTCATCATCATGTAGCTGATACTGACTTGGTGTTAAAAATGAGTCTGTAGCATTCATCTCCTCCATATTGCCTGTTTCTGCTTGGTTCTGCCCTCTGCATCATACCCTGGAAGAACACCTTCCACTGTCACCCGAAACACTCTGTGACATTCACCTTCGACATCGACGAGGGCCCGCTCAGCTCTCGTGGCCCTACCTCAGTGCACTGCAAGTCACCGTCCCGTGGCGGTGTGCCTGTGCCGGCATCAGTGTATCCGGGGTCACTAACTCTGTGCAGCTCAAGTCATGGAACCTTGCTGTTTGAACTTTGAACTTCTGATTGTCTGATCACTGTTGTAGTTGTTGCCAGTACCAACCACTCCCTGAGGGCTGGCTTACACTCACCCCACACCCATCCAGCACAGGCGTCACTGGACATGTGACCCTGGAAATAAAAGGGGCCGGGCGCACGTGCCTGTAGCCAGTTCCACAAACTATCTAAGTGTGTCCGTGTGGTCATTATGTTTGCATGAGGGCCCCGGGCCTTACCACATGACATTGTGCTGTGTACAGCGGACGCAACCATGTCACCTCAGGCAGTGGGGAAGACCTGGGACACGTAGCTGTGTCGTACCCCCCTGTAAGCGTAAGCGGAGTGGGCTGGCATACGACAGTCCAGCGTAGGGGTGTGGATAATCAGCCCTGAGCTCTGGGCGTTGCTAAGTGTTGGCCTTGCCAAGGAAGTAACTAATGCGTGTGTCTCTGTTGTAGTGTCGGCGCCACCCGTCCCGCAATGGACAATGTTGCGATGTAGCATGCCCCCGGAGTGCGGGCTCGGCCGAAGGGATAAATAAAGGAGCGCAAGCCCGCTCGGGGTCCGGGATCATATATGCCAACTGTTGTGTGTGTCGCTATTACCGCAGCATAGGCCAAAGGTCTACCCTCAACCGCATCGCGAGTTCAGCCAGCCATGAACTCTACATCTGTGTCCGCCCTAACCTTACCATAGGCCTACACACACGCGCAACATCACAGTGTCGTTGTCAGGCTTGTGGACATGCGCAGACAGGCATGACAATGGTGTGCTGTAGGAGTGCAAGTGATGCAACCGCGCTGCGCACACTAGTAAATAGGCTCGGGGGAGGGAGGAGCAGCAGTGAGGCTATGTAATACACATTGATGCTGCTCATTTGCCACAAGCTGTACCTGTCAAACAAGAATCACTAAGTCACACATATCACACACCAGTGAACTAGTGAGCCTGCCACCAAATCATGCAGAACCAACTTTTGACTCATGTCTCTATGCACTGTCACAGGTGATCAAGGATATGCACTCTGCCCTTGGATGATGACACCCCTCCGAGCCCCGAACACACAGGCCCAGAGGCAGTACAATGCGGCCCACAAACGCACCAGGGGCATCGTGGAATGCACATTTGGCGTGTTGAAGTCACGTTTCAGGTGCCTGGACATCACAGGTGGAAGGCTCCTGTACAGCCCAGGCATCGTGTGCAAGATGATCGTTGCATGTTGTGTGTTGCACAACATATGTGTACGCACCAATGTCCCATGGCTACAAATGCCAGATGCACTGGACGATGATGAGGAAGATGAGGCAGGTGGACCACACCCCACTGCAGCAGCAGCAGGAATAGCCCGTAGAAACACCATCATCGACAATTTCTTCACATGAGCATGTCACATTGTCACAGTCCTTAGCAATCATGGGACAGTACAAAATTACCACATTTCATTACAACACACATTCCCTGTGTGCATGTTACTCCTCTGTACAAGCACATCACTCTGACAAGTGTAAGTGCAACATGAAGTGCTAACAATCTCACTAATTGGAAATAGATGGTGGGTGTGTCACCTCTGTACCGAGAGGCTGTTTAGGGTGTCACGTATTCGAAATGCCATTTCTGTGTGTCAAAGATAGTACGGAATCCCACTCATCTGCGTTTCACATGTGTCCCAAATCATTACATATAGGCTGTCATTTGTGACCTACAATTGACAACAGGGCTTCTTTTGGGGTCAAATATGTACCACCATGATGCAGGGATGCACCCTGTGACTCAAGTCCCACAACATGAGCTACATGGACGTAAGGGGGAATCACTGCCCCTACATTCGTCCATGCTTTCATACTTGATTAATCATAGACATGACACATCTGTGTGTATTAGAATGTATTATTCACGTCCAGTGGAGTGTTGAGGCTGTCTTAGTACTGGGCCATGCAGACAACACTTTACAATGTTGCCCCGTGGAGGGCCAGCCAGAGTCCTTTAGGGATTGACAAGTTACTCGGAAGGGGAAGAGTCCAGTCCACAGGCTGATTGCTGTGTCATTGTTGAGCATACAAGATATGGCAGTCCATGTCGAGGTCCAAGGTTAGTGTCGCAGAGTGTGTCGGGGGACAGTGGAAGGTGTTATTCCAGGGCATGATGCAGAGGACAGACCCAAGCAGAAACAAGCCATATGGCGGAGATGAATTCTACTGCTTCCTCCTTACCACTGAGGCAGATTCATCCTCATCTTCGTCCTCTGACGTTTCATGTCCCTCACATGTGGGTGGTTGTGTTTGGTTTGCAGCACTGTGTGACACTGACACATCAGGGGCCGGAGATGTGAATTAGAAGTAGCAGCAGCATTCATCTGCGCAATGTCTTGTGGCATCACTCCCCTGATGAGGATCTGCAGGGCATGGAAGATCCCATCTACAGCTTTCTGGTGTGCAGCTGTGGTAGCCATTCTTTGCGCCTGCATCCGCTCCATGTTCTCCATGACCCTCCTTATGTTTCCCAAATCTCGGTTGACATCGCTGTAGCCACTCTGACTAGACAGTTGTTGTTGTCTCCGAGTCATGACTCCAGCGATGCCAGCCATGGATTGTTGGAAGGCATGGGGCGGACTGTGGGTGTCCGTTAGGGAGTGTAAGTGGTCCCTGATGAGACTTAGACACCCACATATGGCATCTAGTTTGGCTGCCATGAGGTCGAACCCCACCCGCACCTGTTCAGCCAGCTCCTTCTGGCAGTCTAACACACGGCGTTGGAATGCCATGTGTTCTTCGGTGATGTGCTGGGAGCCAGATGTGGTGGTGGGTGCTTCCTGCTGTGTGGTCTGTGCAGGGGGTGGGATCACTTCGATGGTGCTGGGCTGCCCTGCTACTGGAGGTGGGGTGCGGAGGTTGCCCATGAACCGTTGGAGTTCGTCGTAGTCGATGTCCTGGGGGTCGTCTCCATCATCACTGACGTGATGTAGGGTCTTCTCTGCAGGAGGTGTTGATTGTCCCTCTGCAATGTAAAGGGGAGATGCAGTTTCAGTGTGTTCCATGTATGTTGATGCATTGGCAGAGTTTACATACAGACTGCATGACAATGTACATTGTGACTGTTTGTGAGGAGATGCCTATTTGATGTGGGACAGTGAACATTTGTAATACATCACAGATGTGAGGTTGTACTTGTACATTGTCATCTCACAGTTTCCTGCTATGCCAGATGTGATTGGCCATTTTGTACACACATGCGGCACCAGTTGTGTCCTGTGTTCTGTTGTGAAAGTGTTGCAGTTTGTACCACATTGTTATCAATGTTGAGGTGCTCTTATTCTTATGTGTGTGTGCTGCATTGTGGGTGAGTTGCCCCTGCAGCTCTGATTTGGCTGCCCCTTATCCCTTTCAGGCGGCGTGCCTTTGACTTCTGCGCTTCTACAGTGCTGAGATGTTGCAGACTTGGGTAAATTGGGCTCTCGGTCGAGTTGTGACTCTTGGGCATGGTTTGTCCGCAGATGTGTTGTTGACGTCAGGGGTTGTTTGTGCACGTGGATGTGTCAGTGTGTGACCTGCTCCTTTCCGGATGTGGTCCACACTCAGTCACCTCAGTGTCGTGGCATGCACCATGTCATGGTAATTGGACTGCAGCCATGCTAATCGTCATGCAGTGTCACTTGCATTGTCAGTGTGGCTCACGGACCCGCAGCTTTGCTGGGTTCAGCACATGTGTATGGGTTTTTTGTGAGATTAGTGATGTGTGGGGAGGGCCCCCTCAGGGCACATTGTCGACGGGGGCCTACTTGCTGTTTCTGTGTGTGCTGCAGTATGCCAAGGAGATCAGGGACATGATCCAGAGTCATTGTGGGTGTGCAGTGTGCTCTACTTAATTGTGCATGTGTGCCATTGTGCCCATCTCCCCCCGTCCCCCCAGTACCTGGTCGGTACTCACCCTGTTGATGTTGTGTCAAGTCATGTTGAGCAGTGTCCGGATCCACTACTCCTGGCACCGTATCCCGACTGATGACTATGGCCACCATTTTCTCCATGTCATCCAGCTCCTGGTGTGCCGCTGGACCCCCACCTCCAATCTGCGTTGCTGCTTTCATGTTGGCATCGAGTTTCTTCTCGGTTTTGCCCTTCACATCATTCCAACGCCTCTTGACCTCTTCCATTGTCCTCCTCAACTCTGCAATTGCATTCACATGGTCCAAGATAGTCTGCCATGTTTGCGTCTTTGTTGCCAATGACACGTTGGAGGTGACGAACAGTTGTTGGTAGTGTTCTATCACCTCCGTAACGAGGATCCTGTTTTCCTGCATACTGAACCGCGTCTTCCTCTTCCTCTTCTCCTTGGCCTTCCCCGACCTCGAGGTTCCTTGCTGGTCATCTGTGGGGCTTGTGGGGTTCGCGTTGTCCTCTGCACTTGGTCCGGGTGCATCCATGGTGCTACGCAGTTTATTTTTTTTTGTCTTTTTTTTTCTTCTGCTTTTATAGTGCATTTTCCCGCATGACGCGTGGGAATTGCAGGCCTGTCGCTGATTTTTGTATCGCGATTTGGGGCACCGCAACTTTTTTCGCGGTCATTTGGCGCGTTATCGTGAGACTATCGCATGGTGCCGCCGGGTTGAGAATACAACGTTAACACTGTGTTATTTTCCCGCGATGGACTGCGATGTGCAAAGTTGCGTTAAGCTAATTTTGCGGTAATTATCACAAGTTCTTGAGAATATCCCCCAATGTCTTCACACCCAAGGCAATACTCGTGGAGCCACAAGAGTCAGCCTCGAATTTCCGTCAGTGTCTGAGTGAAAACACAGAAGGGCTCTTCCTCGCGACACCAACGGGTCTCAAACCGAGGATTGGAACGCATGCATTCCAAGGTAACAGAATGAGAAGGGGGTCAAATGACTAATGTTCACTACAATGTGCAGTAGAACAGAGGGAGTGCAGAAAAATATATGTATATATTCAAACAGAAAAGATATTGTGCAGTTAATTCAAATTAAGATGAGCAAAATGAGAAGGGGGTCGATTAACTGACATTCACTTCAATGTGCAATAGAACAAGGTGGTATATTAAAGACGGAATGATGTTGTGCAGTTACTGTGCAGTGATTGAAAACTCAAATTAAAAGGAACTAAGCATAGTATCAAAAATTGAAGCTGTTCAAAGCATACAGATAATAAAGGAAAATTTAAGTATATATGAGGGAAAAGAAAGGAGATACTGGCAGGCAGGCTTAACATTGTCTCAGAGTGGCGTAAATTGTTCACCATAGGTTCAAGTATAGAGTATATGGTTCAGGCTTATCACTTCTCAATGTTCAAGACATGTTCTCAATTCAGCCACATATGTGTGCCACTCCTCCACAGTGTTCAATCCTTGATGTATTGAGTCACATCGCTCAATCCACTTGCATTCCATTCTCTGTAGGGCCTGTGTGCGATTACCACCTCTCTTTGGAATAAATACCATATTGGTTACTTGCCAGTAATTTTGTTCCAAAAATGTGTTATCAAATGAGCGTTGATTACTTTACATCTTATTCTGCTGCGGTGCTGGCATATTCTCGTCTTCACAGGTTGCAAGGTTTGTCCTATATACATCAATTTACATGGACGCCTGTGGTATTTTGAAGTAACAGGCTCCAGACTTCTATATCATTTGAAAGAAGTTTATTCTTAACAGAAGATCCCATCCAGCCAGGTTACACCAGTCACAACTGCCTCCAGCCCTGCTTCAGACCTTTATACACTATGACATACATACATTCCAACCTGTGATGTGGAAGAACCATAGAAAAGGGCAGGGGAAGAGAAGACAGCTAAGAGACATCATAGAGAGGAGATTAAAGGATATCACACATCTCCCTTCTTTAACAACTACGTATAGACAATATGAAGACTTCAAGCCATAAATAAGATGTACTAAATTATGTACATATAGTGTAAATAACCCAAAACATCACTTATCAAGCCATACATGTTGAATGTGATAAACTATGTACATACAGTGTAAATAACACAAAATATCAATAATCATACATATTCATTGAGGTAACTTGGACGTTTAATCGATCTAGAAGACCGTCGAGAACTCATCAAATCCTGGCAATTTTGCGGACAAGAAGAAGCAAAGTTGGTTAAATCAGAATTGCGCTCACCAATTATGTCACCCATTGAATCAGGTTTACTTCTCACCACCACCACTCTATTGAGATTCCAAACGCGATGGTCTTGTGTCTTTACCGCATTGTTAAAGACTTTAATGGCAATCATGGGTTCAAGATATTTCAAATTCGAGTTACCGATCAGACCAGGTCGTTTGATCGCAACCAAATCACCTACATTCACCTTTAATTTCTTGACAGATTTTTTCTTATCAAAATAACTCTTCCTTTGCAAAGCCTTCTGTTTCTCTCTCAATTGCACTTCCTCACCATTATGCACACATTCCCTTCCCTTGGAAAAACAATAATTGTTGACCCAGAAAGGCTCAAGTTGAGTGTTGGGTATTCTACCGCGAAAGAGCACGAAAGGTGTCTTTCCTGTAGTGGAATGGGGTGTCAATCTGTATTCCTCTACCTTCGTGATAACTTCCCCTCTCCACTCCAGAGACAAAGACTTTGCCACGGTAATGGTCTCCTTCAAGACTCTGTTAAACCTCTCCACCATCCCATTAGCCTCGGGATGATAGAGAGAACATGTTTTATGTATTATTCCACAAGATGACAAAAATTGTTCCATCGCTTTAGAAATTAACTGGACACCATTGTCAGTTAACATAGTCTTGGGAATCCCTTCACTAGAAAACAGTTTTTTCAAACATTTGATAACACATCCAGAATCAACGTTGGACAAGAAAAACACTTCTGGCCAATGAGAATACATGTCTATAACCACCAAAAGAAACACTTGAGAACCATTACCATGAATAGGTCCCAAAATGTCCAATGCAATATCATCCCAGGGACGTTTGGGGCGTGTCCTCAAGATCATGGGTTTTCCCCTAAGTGATTTAGATTTGTCACTTAAGCTACAAGGGACACACTCACGTATCTCTCTCTCAATCATCTTATCCATTCCTGGCCACCAGTATGATAAACGTAGCCTCTCTTTTGTTTTGGTGATCCCAGGATGAGTGACATGAGCCATTTG
This sequence comes from Calotriton arnoldi, assembly GCA_963921515.1. Lineage (NCBI taxonomy): Eukaryota > Metazoa > Chordata > Amphibia > Caudata > Salamandridae > Calotriton > Calotriton arnoldi. The sequence continues at coordinate 676,959 of CAWUFW010009727.1, read as the reverse complement.
TATCAAATCTTTCCTGAGGCTCACAGGAGGATCTAACCTGGTACCGCGAAACAAAATGTTTTTATCAACTGATAGCTCATCTCTTACACACCAAAAGGGTTTAGTCACTTCAGAACCCATTTTAACATTTGGCCAACTACAATGTAACAACGACATCACCTCTTTGAGAGCCACATCAAGTTCAACTTCCTCAGACCATTTTTCTTCAGTAATATGACTAAGCTCTAGTGCACACACCCAATCACTGCTCAAATCCACATCGTCGTCTTCAACATTCTCACTCGAGACAAGACGTGAAAGGACATCAGCAATTCTATTGTCAACCCCCGGGATGTACTTAATAGAAAAAGAATATTCCTGAAGTCCTATGATCCACTTGGTTATGCGACTAGAGATCAAATCCAGACCTTTCTTTTCAAAAATCTCAACTAAAGGTTTGTGGTCGGTTCTGATCTCCAAATCCACTCCCCACAAAAATCTCTTAAGTTTTTTCACAGCCCAAAACATAGCAAGAGATTCTCGCTCAACTACTGAATAACGAGTTTCAGGGTCCCTCAAACTTCGAGAAAGGAACATAATTGTTTTCAAATCCTGAGGACCTTGCTGTTGTAAGACGGCACCCACACCCTTTTCGCTAGCATCCGTGGTTAGGATCGGCTTAAGTCTAGTGTCAAAACTTTGTAAGAAAGGTTCTGTGCGAGTCGGTAGCCTCCTCCGGCTACGGCGATGTCGAGAACAAACAGAGTCTAACAAATCCAGCTGACCGCGTCGAGACGGGCCAACACAGCGTAGACAGACTCGGTCACAGTACCTTTTACTTGAAGCGGCAGGCACGGGTGTGCGAGCCGGATGGCTGTTCGTCACGGTCGCGATGCAAAAATGGAAGCGTTGCAGGACGTGTTGTCCCTCGATGCGGTGCAGGCAGCGGCTCGTTGACGTCGTCGAGACGGAGTCGGTGAGACCAGGGCCGTGCGTTGCAGGGCGAGACGGTGCTTCGATGCGGTGCTGGCAGGTTGCGGTGCGGCGACGGAGCCGGATTCAGGAGCTGGCGTCGATCAGTCCGGACAGCGGTGCGAGTCGGGCGGTGCGTCGCAAAGCGTGCGAGCGGGGCCCAACTCCGGTGCGGTCACAGGACTCGAACTCAGCAGCAGTGACCGTGTCGGTCGGACCAGTTCGATTCGGGCGTAGCGAAGCGTTGCAGGACGCGTTGTCCCTCGATGCGGTGCAGGCAGCATCTCGTTGGACGGAGTCGGTGAGACCAGGGCCGTGCGTTGCAGGGGCGAGACGGTGCTTCGATGCGGTGCTTACAGGACACCGAGTCGGTCGTGAGAGTCGGTCACAGCTCCCTACCTCTGTAGCCACTGAAGCAGAGTTTCCAGCAGCAATTCACAAAGGGGGTGAAGTCCAATGGTCCTGGGACTTCGGTCAGGGGGCAAGCTCTCTTCCAAGCCCTTGGAGATCCTTCACAAGTTGATGAAAGTCACAGCAAAGCAAAAGTTCCTTTCTCCTTTCTTTGGCAGTCAGGCAAACCACTGCAGGCCAATCCCCCAAGCATCACTTCAGGCTTAGGGATAGTTTCTCCTCAGTTTCTTCTTGGTTCCGCTCCTCCGCAAAGGTTTCTTCTTGTTCCCAAAAGTGATCTAATTTCCTAGGGGTCTGGGTCCCCTTTTATACCCAGTTTCTCTTTGTTCTCTGAAGGCAGAGAGGCCTCTGCCTAGTCCAAAACCAGTTCTGGTCAGTTCTGGAGCACTTTGTTTTTCTGACTCCTTCTTTCCTTTCAGAATGTGGGGCAGAGTGCTCAGCCGCCCGGCAGGAGGTGGAGCCAGCATTGTGGAAGGCAGGCACAGCCCTATTCAGACCCAGGTGCAACTCCTCCCTCCACTTTGGATGCAGATCTTTCTATTCAGCCCTGCGCTGACTCACCCCTGTCTCCTGTAGCCACCCCCAGCCCCTGTCACTCAATCTCCAGACAAGGAATACACAACCTAGCAGAGGCAGGCTTGGATAGTTAGGCAAGAAAATACCCACTTTCTAAAAGTGGTATTTTCAAACACAGAATGTTAAAACCAACTTCACTAAAAGATGCATTTTATCATCCTGAGTTCAGGCATACTAAATTCGTTTTTCTACCATGTTCCCTGGGTCAGTTCTGACTATAAGGTGTAATAGTCAGTCTGCCCATTCTGGCCTATGGGGAGCAGGTAGCCTTGCAATAGTGAAAAACGAAAATGGCTGTAATTCACTATTAGGACATGCCACACACACCAGGGCATGTCCTACCTTATACTTACAATGCACCCTGCCCTAGGGCCTACTTTAGGGGTGACCAACATGCAGTAAAGGGAAGGTTTAGGGACTGGTAAGTGGGTGTACTCACCAAGTCGACATGGCAGCCCTGGGCTGCACCCAGGCTCTGCGATGGCAGGCCTGAGACACATTTTACAGGCCGCTTCTGTGGGTGGCACAACCAGTGCTGCAAGCCCACCAGCGGCATTGGATTTACAAGCCCTGGGCACACTGAGTGCACTGTACTAGGGACTGACAAGTAAACCAATCATACAATCATGGAGTCACTAATACATATATCAATTAACGATAGGGAGCACTTGCACTTTGGCACTGATTAGCAGCGGCAAAGTGCCCATGAGCATCTAGTCCAGCAAAAACATATCGGCAACAGTGGAGGCATTACGAAAAAATGGAAGGGAGACCCACGCCAAGGATGCCAGGTCTAACACGTGTCCCCTCCAGCTGAAATGTGGGGAGAACTATCCTACCCCTAGGGAGTTCTCATCGCTAAGGCGGAAAAATCTGGACAGACCATCAGCATTGGCGTGTTCTGTACCAGGGCGGTGTTCCACCGTAAAGTCCATCCCCTGTAGGGAAATGGACCACCTCAACAGCTTTGGATTCTCACCCTCATCTGCATCAACCATCTGAGGGGCCTGTGGTCTGTCTGAACCCGGAAGTGAGTCCCAAACAGGTATGGTCTCAGCTTCTTCAGTGCCCAGACCACAGCAAATGCCTCCCGCTCAATAGCACTCCATCTCTGTTCCCGGGGAAGTAACCTCCTACTGATGAAGGCTACAGGTTGGTCTGGGCCCTCCTCATTGATCTGTGATAGAACAGCCCCTACACCATGCTCTGAAGTGTCGGTCTGAACAATGAACTCATTGGAGAAGTTGGGTGCCTGGAGCACAGGCGCCGTGCACATGGCAGTCTTCAAGGTGTCAAAAGCTTTTTGACAGGCGTCAGTCCAAATCACTTTCCTGGGCTGCTTCTTGGAAGTCAGCTCTGTCAAGGGGGCAACAATGCTGCCATACCCCTTGATGAATCTCCGGTAATACCCGGTGAGTCCTAGGAAGGCTCTCACCTCTGTCTGGGTCTTGGGGGCTCCCAAGCCAGAATGGTATAAATTTTCGGTTGGAGGGGCGCCACCTGGCCGCTCCCAACCTGGTGTCCCAAGTACACCACAGAACCCTGCCCAATCTGGCACTTACTCGCCTTGATTGTGAGGCCTGCCCTCCGCAGCGCCATCAACACTTCCCAGAGGTGGCACAGATGTTCTTCCCAACTGGCACTGAACACTGCGATGTCATCCAGGTAGGCGGCACTGAAATCCTCCAGTCCAACCAACACCTGGTTGACCAACCTCTGGAAGGTGGCAGGGGCATTCTTCATCCCAAAGGGCATCACCCGGAACTGGTAGTGCCCATCTGGGGTGGAGAATGCTGACCTCTCTTTTGCCCCATCAGTCAAGGCGATCTGCCAGTACCCAGACGTTAAGTCAAACGTGCTGAGGTACCGCGCAGCCCCTAACCGATCTATAAGCTCATCATCTCTGGGGATGGGGTGGGCGTCAGTCCTGGTGACGGAATTGAGTCCCCTGTAGTCCACACAGAACCGGAGTTCTGGTGTGGCACCAGGCGCGGCAGCCTTTGGAACCAAGACCACTGGGCTGGCCCAAGGGCTGTTAGAGGACTCAATCACCCCTAGCGCAAACATCTTGGAGACCTCCTCCTTGATGCAGGCTCTGACCCTGTCAGTCACCCTGTAAGCCTTGTGCTTCACAGGAAGACTGTCCCCAGTGTCCACATCATGGACGCACCAATGAGTGACACTGGGAACCAGGGAGAACAGGTCAGGGAACTGTCCCAACAGCTGGCGACAGTCACCCTGCTGCTCAGGTGTCAGGGAGGTAGAGAGGTTTACTCCCGCCACTGATCCATCTTGCTCTCGGGCTGACAGGAGGTCAGGAAGAGGCTCGGTCTCCTCCTCCATTCCATCATCTGTAGCTAAGAGCATGCCCACTTGGGACCTCTCCAAGTGGGGCTTCAGGCGGTTCACATGCAGGACCCGCAAGGGGTTCCTGGGAGACTGCAAGTCCACCAAATAGGTAACTGGACTCTTGCGCTCCACCACCGTAAAAGGGCCGGTCCACCGGTCCTGGAGCGCACAAGGCTCCACAGGGGCCATGACCCACACTTTCTGACCAGGCTGAAGCTCTACCAGAGTGGCATTCTGGTCGTACCACCGCTTCATCTCCTCCTGGCTGGCTTCCAGATTTGCCTCAGCAAGTTCTCTGAAACGCCTAGTCTGGTTCCTGAAGGCCAGCATGTAACTGTATACATCCTGGGGAGGTTTCCTGGGAGATTGCTCCCAGCCTTCCTTGACCAAACTCAGAGGTCCTCGCACCGGGTGTCCATAGAGGAGCTCAAAGGGACTGAACCCTAGAGACTTCTGTGGCACCTCCCGGTATGCAAACAACAGGCATGGTAAGAGGACGTCCCATTTACGCCTCATGGGTTTTTCCAGACCCATAATCATGCCCTTGAGGGTCCGGTTGAATCTCTCAACCAGACCATTTCCTTGAGGGTGGTAAGGAGTGGTGAACTTGTAAGTTACACCGCACTCCTGCCACAGGGACTTCATGTACTTGGACACGAAGTTGGTACCTCTGTCAGACACCACCTCTTGAGGGAATCCCACACGTGAGAAAATTCCCATCAGTGCCCGTCCCACCACGGGGGCCGTCACTGTCCTCAGAGGGATGGCTTCAGGGTACCGGGTGGCATGGTCCACCAAGACCAGGATAAACCTGTTGCCCATGGCTGTCTTGGGGTCCAGTGGCCCCACAATGTCAATACCCACCCGTTCAAAGGGGGTGCTGACCACAGGGAATGGCTGGAGAGGAGCCTTGTGCTTCCTCCCACTCTTTCCACTTGCCTGGCAAGTCTGGCATGTCCTGCAGTGAGTGGCGGCACTCCTGCGCATCTGGGGCCAATAGAAATGGGTAACAAGCCTGTCAAAGGTCTTGTCCTGCCCCAGATGTCCCGCTAACGGTACATCATGAGCCAACCCCAGTAGGAAGGCTCTGAAGCGCTGGGGTACCACCAGCACACGGGCTGACCCAGGCTCAGCAACCTTAGGCTCTGAATACAGGAGACCATTCTCCCAGTAAACCCAATGTGATCCAGACTGATCACCTGCTGCCTGGTCTGTGGCCTGTTGCCTCAGACCCACGAGAGAAGGGCATGTGTTCTGCTCCTTGCAGAACTCTTCCCTGGAGGGTCCTCCTTCTTGCTGCCAATGGGTCAGCTCAGGTAGGTCCCCCAGTTCAGCTACCTGTTCCCCTGTAGGCTCCAGGGCATCCCCCTCAGGGTCTGCCTCCTCCTGGACCGTGGGAACTTCGGGGGCCGGTTTCCCATGCCCCCTGCCTCCTTTCTCTCCGGCAGGCACCTGGGCCTCCCTCTCAGGCTCCAGGTCCTCTTGAACACCTTTAGCTGCCATTGACCGGGTGGTCACACATGCCCAATCAGGCAAGCCCAACGTTTCTAAATGCGCACTCCGCTCCACCTTAGCCCAAGGTGAGCTCTCCAAATCATTCTCTAACAAACAGTCAACAGGCATGGCTGGCCTCACAGCTACTTGAAGAGTACCCGAGACCCCCCCCACTCAAAGGGAACCTGAGCCACCTTGCAGTGAGTCTCTGTGTTGTCAGCGGCAACAACCGGATAGAATGCATCAGGGATAACCTGCTCTTTAGACACCAGGTGACACTTGACAGCTGTCACACTGGCTCCTGTGTCTCTCAGAGCCTCCACCCTATGGCCATTGATGGTCACCCACTGCCTGTATTTCTTAGTGTTCTCAGGCAGCGGGGTCCTAGGGACCATCTCAGAGTCTCCTAATGAGACAAGGGAAAACACTGTGGGATCCCCCCACCTTGGGCACCCAACTCCTCCCCCAGGGCTACACTAGCCAACTGCCGGGGGACTGCACTGGTGGGTGCTGGTTTTCCATACAAAGGGCAACGAGGATCGTTTGCCTTGTGGCCAGGGGCGCCACACTTGTAACATACCAGTGGTCCCTGGTGAACAGGGGGCCTGTCGGGGCCACTGGCTTCTTCTCAGGGGAGGCTGGGAACCTTTCCCTTGGTTCCCTTGGGGTTTACTTTGGGGCCCTTTATGGAACTCCTTCTGTTTACCCTTGTCCCCCCACTCTTCTGCTGGGGACCCTGCCCACCCTTGGCGGAGTCTCCCACGTGACCCTTGTGGACCCGGGTACTCACCCAGCGGTCCGCCTCCTCAGCAAGCTGCCTAGGGTTAGTCAGCTTACTATCAATCAGGTGCTGGCGTAGCTCAGGAAAACAATTACCGGACAAGTGCTCCCAGGCAATCAAATCAAAGAGCGCCTGAAAATCAGTCGCTTTGCTACCCTTTACCCAACCATCCAAGGCTCTGCAAAAGAAGGTCACATATTCAACCCAGGTACTGCTTTCAATCTTACTACAGTTCCTGAACCTTTGCCTATAAAGCTCAGGTGTCAAACCATACCTAGTCATTAAGGCATCCTTCATGTGGCTGTACGAATTATAGACTTCAGAGGGCAAATCCAACAAGGTATCCCGCCCTTCACTGAGGAACCGTCCCCACAACCCCGCCCCCCAATCCTTCTCAGGGACCCGGTGGGAAGACATGGCTACCTCATAGGCTTTGAACCACTGCCCTATGTCATCATTTAAAAAAATTCCTTAACCACATCTTTTGGAATATACACCCTAGCTTCAACAGGCACAGGCGGTACACTGCCACCAGAGGGAGTAATCTCTAAGCTTTTGGCCTTCAATTCCAACTCCTCAAAACTTTCTCATGTTCAAACTGCATTTTCTTTTCCTCTAGGGCCAATTTCCTAGTTTGCATTTCGAATTCTAACTGCCCATTCAGCTTGAGCTTGGTCAGCTCCATTTCGTGCATCCTACTCTCTTTCCTGTCCTCCAACTCCTCTGGAGACAGTCCTCTGGCAGAAACACTGCTACCTACTGGGGAAGGTGGTCTTCTAGCCCCTAGACCCAATAGCCCCTCCAGCTGCCCTTCTGCATTCTCAGCCCCTTCCATAGGTATAGGGGTGCTCCTTGCTTCAACCCAGGCCCTCAGCGCCTTTTGGTGCTCATCCTTCTTGGTGAGCCCGGTCATGGAGACTTTAAACTTCCTGCAGAAATGCTTGAGCTGTTTGAGGGTGTAGCACTCCAGCCTCTTTTCTTCCCAATCACACTCAACAGAGGCTACTGATGCTGGTTTCTCCATAGTGACTGAACTTGGCATTAGCAAAAATAGGAAATCCCAGAAAAAATGCTATAAAAGTATGTGGTTGCGTTTTGGTCTGCACTCACTAAGTAGTGTTCACCAATCACTGTATATGAGTCACAAATGCAAGTCCAGAATCCCACCGCTGCCACCAATGTTAGATTTGGGGGTCTCTAGTTGGCAGAGGTAGGTACCTTTGTCCAAATAGGGACCCTTGCGTCTAGTCAGGGAAAGTAGGTACACTCCCGAAATAACCCCTGCTCACCCTCTTGGTAGCTTGGCACGAGCAGACAGGCTTAGTTCAGAGGCAGTGTGTAAAGCATTTGTGAACACATACAGTAATCAAGTGACAACACTACAAATGGACACCACACAGGTTATATATTTATAAAAATAGGTATACTTTATATAGATTTATCACAAGACCATAAACGACAAAAATAATCCACAATACTGTTAAGAATACTTAGTTCTGATCAAAAAGGCTTAATTCAAGGTTATGTGCGAGTCGGTAGCCTCCTCCGGCTACGGCGATGTCGAGAACAAACAGAGTCTAACAAATCCAGCTGACCGCGTCGAGACGGGCCAACACAGCGTAGACAGACTCGGTCACAGTACCTTTTACTTGAAGCGGCAGGCACGGGCGTGCGAGCCGGATGGCTGTTCGTCGCGGTCGCGATGCAAAAATGGAAGCGTTGCAGGACGCGTTGTCCCTCGATGCGGTGCAGGCAGCGGCTCGTTGACGTCGTCGAGACGGAGTCGGTGAGACCAGGGCCGTGCGTTGCAGGGCGAGACGGTGCTTCGATGCGGTGCTGGCAGGTTGCGGTGCGGCGACGGAGCCGGATTCAGGAGCTGGCGTCGATCAGTCCGGACAGCGGTGCGAGTCGGGCGGTGCATCGCAAAGCGTGCGAGCGGGGCCCAACTCCGGTGCGGTCACAGGACTCGAACTCAGCAGCAGTGACCGTGTCGGTCGGACCAGTTCGATTCGGCGTAGCGAAGCGTTGCAGGACGCGTTGTCCCTCGATGCGGTGCAGGCAGCGGCTCGTTGACGGAGTCGGTGAGACCAGGGCCGTGCGTTGCAGGGCGAGACGGTGCTTCGATGCGGTGCTTACAGGACACCGAGTCGGTCGTGAGAGTCGGTCACAGCTCCCTACCTCTGTAGCCACTGAAGCAGAGTTTCCAGCAGCAATTCACAAAGGGGGTGAAGTCCAATGGTCCTGGGACTTCGGTCAGGGGGCAAGCTCTCTTCCAAGCCCTTGGAGATCCTTCACAAGTTGATGAAAGTCACAGCAAAGCAAAAGTTCCTTTCTCCTTTCTTTGGCAGTCAGGCAAACCACTGCAGGCCAATCCCCCAAGCAGCACTTCAGGCTTAGGGATAGTTTCTCCTCAGTTTCTTCTTGGTTCCGCTCCTCCGCAAAGGTTTCTTCTTGTTCCCAAAAGTGATCTAATTTCCTAGGGGTCTGGGTCCCCTTTTTATACCCAGTTTCTCTTTGTTCTCTGAAGGCAGAGAGGCCTCTGCCTAGTCCAAAACCAGTTCTGGTCAGTTCTGGAGCACTTTGTTTTTCTGACTCCTTCTTTCCTTTCAGAATGTGGGGCAGAGTGCTCAGCCGCCCGGCAGGAGGTGGAGCCAGCATTGTGGAAGGCAGGCACAGCCCTATTCAGACCCAGGTGCAACTCCTCCCTCCACTCTGGATGCAGATCTTTCTATTCAGCCCTGCGCTGACTCACCCTGTCTCCTGTAGCCACCCCCAGCCCCTGTCACTCAATCTCCAGACAAGGAATACACAACCTAGCAGAGGCAGGCTTGGATAGTTAGGCAAGAAAATACCCACTTTCTAAAAGTGGTATTTTCAAACACAGAATGTTAAAACCAACTTCACTAAAAGATGCATTTTATCATCCTGAGTTCAGGCATACTAAATTCGTTTTTCTACCATGTTCCCTGGGTCAGTTCTGACTATAAGGTGTAATAGTCAGTCTGCCCATTCTGGCCTATGGGGAGCAGGTAGCCTTGCAATAGTGAAAAACGAAAATGGCTGTAATTCACTATTAGGACATGCCACACACACCAGGGCATGTCCTACCTTATACTTACAATGCACCCTGCCCTAGGGCCTACTTTAGGGGTGACCAACATGCAGTAAAGGGAAGGTTTAGGGACTGGTAAGTGGGTGTACTCACCAAGTCGACATGGCAGCCCTGGGCTGCACCTAGGCTCTGCGATGGCAGGCCTGAGACACATTTTACAGGCCGCTTCTGTGGTTGGCACAACCAGTGCTGCAAGCCCACCAGCGGCATTGGATTTACAAGCCCTGGGCACACTGAGTGCACTGTACTAGGGACTGACAAGTAAACCAATCATCCAATCATGGAGTCACTAATACATATATCAATTAACGATAGGGAGCACTTGCACTTTGGCACTGATTAGCAGCGGCAAAGTGCCCATGAGCATCTAGTCCAGCAAAAACATATCGGCAACAGTGGAGGCATTACGAAAAAATGGAAGGGAGACCCACGCCAAGGATGCCAGGTCTAACAGTCACTAAATCTTCTTTTGGCTTAACTCCATTCCCAGAAATATTATGACCTAGATAATTCAAAGAATCTGCTCTAAACTTGCATTTCTCTATTTTTATGGTTAAGTTACATTCACTTAATCTTGAAAGAACAGACCTCAGACGTACATCATGTTCTTCTGCATTATCACCAAAAACAAGTATGTCATCTTGGTAAATACAAACTCCAGGCAGATCCTTAAGGACATTTTCTAAGGAACGCTGGAAAACGGACGAGGCTGAGACTAAGCCAAAGGGCATCCTAATAAATCTAAAAGTGCCAAATGGTGTGAAAAAACGCAGTGAGGTCTCTGCAAGATAGTTCCAACTCTATCTGATGATACGCAGAGGTTAGGTCAATTGTACTAAATATTTTCGCACCATCCAACAGGACAAGCAATTCACTAATGTTGGGTAGTGGATACCTGTCCACAAATACACTTTTATTCAATTGGCGCAAGTCAATGCATAGACGTAAATCCCCATTGGATTTACGAGCAGCGACAACCGGAGCTAACCATTCCGTACCCTCAACCTCTTCTATAATGCCATTTTCCTTAAGCTTGATAATCTCCTTCTCCATATCATTCCTAACAGATAACGGTACACTCCTGACTTTACAAGCAACCGGGATAGAGTTATTCTTAAGTTTAATTTTGTGGTGATATCCCTTCAAGCAACCAAGACCTTTTCTGAAAACGTTTGGGAATTCGTTTTTCAAAACATTAGTAAACTCACTAAGCCTGGGCGTAGTTCGCGAAGTAGCGCTACGCGAAGCTACGCAAAGTGCAGTTCGCACTACGCGAACTACGCGTAGCACTACGCGAACTGCGTAGTGCACTGTTCGCAATGATTGCACAGTGCTGGATGCTTGTCCGCACTGTGCAATCATTGAAAACGGCATCTTGCACAGTGCGAGCTGTCTTTTACTGCCGCTCGAGTAGATTTTTACTCGAGCGGCAGCTTTCTCAACGCGAACTGGTAGTTTCTCATCGCGAGCGGTCGCGAGCATACGCGACCACTCGCAATGAGAAACCTGACCTCCCTGCGTTGAGAATCTCGCCGGGATGTCATTTTGCTTGCTCGCGGTCGCCAACTTGACGTTGAGGACCGCGAGCAAGCAAAAAATGACCGCTGCACTACGCTACGCTACGCTACGCTACGCGTGTTTGCACTGTGCTACGTGCAATTCGCGTTGTGCGAAGTAGCGCAAACTTCGCAAACTACGCGAGCGTAGCGTAGTGCTTTGCCCAGGGTTAAAACTCACCATCGTCAAATTTCCTCACAGTACATACAATATCTTTCAAAAGAATTGGGGGATTCGAATTAGGATCAAGGTACACTCCTAAATCACCCTGGTGTATCCAACTAATAATGCTGTCACCTTTTTTAGAAACATAAATCTTCCCAGAGATCATTCTACCTCTGTATTCAATTAGTCCTAAGAAATATCCATGTAATTTTATCGGCTCCCCTCCATAAGCCAAAGGAGTAATGTCTGGTTTATGTAAACTAATCTTGTGTTTTAGCTTATTAGCAAAGAATTCATTTGAAATGATTGTAATTTTTGCACCAGAATCGAATAAAACACGTGTACATTCCCCTTCAACCAATATTTCATCAAAGGCACAAGATTTCTTGCAAGACACACTTCCGATTTCTGAAACAATCTGACCACATTCAAAATCATCAGGACTGACATCAGCACATTCATCTTCATACACTTCAATTTTTTTAACTCTAGGATCCGGTCTACTTTTACACATGGACGGAAAGTGTCCTTTCTTTTTACATTTATTGCAGACATGACTCAGTGCAGGACATCTTTTATCATTTGCAAGGTGCCCAACCCTATCATACGTATAACATTTAAAAGCTAATGACGTATTACTGGATTTCCCTTTGTTTATCACTGACTTCTCTTTCACTTTAAACTTAGTGTCAGGGTTCCTTTCATTAACAACCTGAACTTTAACATCTTTTGAACTATCTCTCTTAATGATAGCTACACACTTTAGTGAATGTTCCATTCTTTTTGCCACAGCAACAACCTCATCAAGTGTGGGTTCGTCGCGTAACCACAATTCTTCTCTTACTTTATCCATATTACATCCTAGCATGAACTGATCACGGATGTGTTCATCAGCTAGGCCCTCAAACTTGCAAGAAGAAGCAAGTTTTCTTAAATCAGTCAAATAACCTTCCACTGTTTCCTCTTCTTTCTGCACTCTTTTGCCAAAATGGTATCTTTCCAGAATTGTACTTACTTTAGGAAGATAATGCTTATCAAGCTTAGTAATGGTCACCTCATAATCATTTAAACCCACTGCTTCAGAGGCTGGCAATTCAGGCAGATGATCGAAAACATCTTGCCCTTCAGAGCCTAAACAATGAAGCAGAAGAGAAGTCTTTCTTTCAGCACTCAATGAAGCTCCACAAACTCTTGCATACCTTTCAAAAACTTTTTTCCATTTCTTCCATTTGATTGGGGGCTCACCGGGATGAGCAAGGAAAAAAGGAGCAGCTGTTACGTTCTGCATGGCACCAAACATGTACAGAGGAGTATCAAGCGAATAAAAATTACTTTCCTTTTTTTTTTTTAAAACATCTACAACATTCAACAACAATGTAAGATGAATGCTGGCCTAGGAATGTACCTCCAGATAAAACACCTAAATAAAATTGTTAATATCCAGTAATATCCAATGGGTGACAATTGAAAGACGCACCAGACGTGAGGATGAGTCTCATCGAAGAGTATGACAACCCTTGAAGCAAAACGCACACACTGAAAGTATACAGGGGATGAAAGCGTGCGTAACGCTGATGAATAAGCCCAAAATAGAAACAAAACTCACAAGCAGCAAGAGTGAGAATCACTGGCGAATGCTACACAGCTGGTTGCTCACCGCAAGTCACAGGGGATGCAAGCGTGCGATTCGCTGAAGAATATGCCAACTGTAGAAGCGAAACGCACAAGCTGCAAGCGTGCGAATCGCTGGAGAATGCTAGACAGCTGCTTCCTAGGTAACAACCATCCAAGCGTGCGAATCGCTGAGGAATATACCAACAATAGAAGAGAAACGCAAAAGCTGTAAGCGTGCGAATCGCTGGAGAGTGTTAGACAGCTGGTTGCTAGGTAACAACCCAGATCTGAAACATCAAAGATGGCCGCCACATCTCAGCGTCAGCAACGTGAAGACGCTCTGCGCAGGGAGCGTAACGACGCTCAATCTTCAAACTTCCTCCAAGGCAGAAAGGACGTTCCGAGATGACTGGAGCGTGTGGAGTCAAAAGAGAGAGGATCACAAGGCAGAGGTGAGACGAAAATTCTTAGAATGTTTACATTTAAATGATGGCTTGCGCAGAGCCCAAGGGACGCTAACTGCCACATAAAATGATAGGAAACCCTCGATTTACATTGACAAATACCAACAGCTTCGATGTACTTTCGCACAAGGGTGAGCCCACATTGATTTCCTCCCAGCCCTTAATTTTAGATCAAAGAAAGAGCGAGTATGTGTCGAGTTGCTCCCAACCCTCAAAGTCAAATAAGAGAAAGTGCGGGCTGTGGAACAGATAATAACAAGAGCTGCAAAAAATGGGGTTGCGTTTAGGGATGCGCTTAATGCCAAAAGAAGAGACGACTTGAAAGTTAATAAACTTCACGACTTGAAAGTTAATAAACTTCTTATCTCTCACTGCTCTCTTAAATGGAGTTGAACTTCTTCTTGGTATTGAGATCTTCTTGAAGATAAAGAGCTGCCGACTACGCTAGTGTGGTATTTTGAAGTAACAGGCTCCAGACTTCTATATCATTTGAAAGAAGTTTATTCTTAACAGAAGATCCCATCCAGCCAGGTTACACCAGTCACAACTGCCTCCAGCCCTGCTTCAGTCCTTTATACACTATGACATACATACATTCCAACCTGTGATGTGGAAGAACCATAGAAAAGGGCAGGGGAAGAGAAGACAGCTAAGAGACATCATAGAGAGGAGATTAAAGGATATCACAACGCCATTTACAGTGAATTACATTTTTGGAATTACAATTCTAGAAGGGCTTTAGGTCCAGTTTGGTGGTACCAAACTCAAATGTATTTGTGTCTGTTGTGTATTTTATCCCTTACTGCTCTGCCTCTGGATATTTCTGTGAAGCATTGCAGGCTCTGGTGAAATGCCTGCCAGTGTCTGTAGTGTGCTGTCAGAGCCATTGCAGTACCAGGCCCACAACCATGGCACTGCGCTGCCCATTCATGTATATGAGGGCACTGCATAAGAGATATTCAGCTTTATGCATACAGGATGTCACTGATTAGACGGGTTTATCTCTGTCACCACGAGCGGCTATACAGCTGTGAAGTGTGAGAAAAAAACACAAAACTCCTCCTGCTAGTGACTGTATCTGCTTGCCATTTTTGCGTGAGATGAGAGGCTTCCGCTGCAGCATGGGCAGACCTCAATTAGCTGACATTACAGGTGGGTGCACATCGGGCAGCTTAACTTTAAGATGAAGAATGTAGCACGTCAGCCGAGTTTCTATTTGTGTCCCTGTTATCAGAGCAGTCAAGGCTGGGAGCCTAGGCGAGACTATGCCCTGTCTAGTCCCTGTTTTCCTATGGAAAAACAAGCAGTTTTTGCCTATGCCAGATCTATTGGCTTTGCCAATAGTTTTTAGACATGTACAGCAGAACGTGCTGCTGTGCAATATGACTTAAAGTAAAGAAAAAAAAGCATTATGTCACGGCCAGTGTTGGCTGCGTCATATGGCTTTTTTTCTTTAAGCCATGCTACACAGGAGCCCGTACTCCTGTGTAATATGTAAAAAAAAAATGACAAAACCATTAGATCTTGAATAGGGGAAACCTATTGAATTTGCCAATTCTTGTTGTGATTTGGTCTAAAACAGTTTTTGAGAAATTAAGGCTCAAGACCTATAGGTATATTGACAGTTGGTGTCCAGATAAGCTCCGCTTGGCCACTTTAAAGAGGGCTAATCAGTCCAGATTGGTTGGTTACAACCTGAACAATATGTTGTGGTAGCATTTAAAAGACTTGAAATGGTCCCAGTGTCCTGAAATTGAATAATACAAATATAGATATGCAACATTGACAACATGTTGCAGCAGCCATTACAGGTCTGTGGGATATGGTCCTCACTGAAATGTATTGTAGTGAAATTCTGTTTTTAAGGGTCACAAAAAGCGGCACATATAAAGGGTGGTAACCAATTTTAGTCACAATATAAATTATTTGTTGGTGGTGCTATACTAATTTTAGGAATTGTGGTGTATCCTAAGGTGATTTTGCTCTGTGTAAATTGCTGATCCTCTACTCCGATTTGATAAACCATGCTTGAAAAACATCTAGTTTTCTCTCATGATTTTCTCATACAGGTTATAGAAGGTTCTCCAAAAGCTAAAATGTGAGCATATTGTCTGTAAATTCAGACTATCTTCCTCAGCCATGTAAGAATAAAGTCTGACATACTGAGTAAAACATGTGCTTCCAACAGCAGCAGCAGACTGTCAATTGATTTCCTAGTGTTCTACTTCAGCCTTCAACTGTGTTCTAATAAACAACTAGATAGATACCATGAGCTAAATATAGTCCAATGATAGCCCAATGAGAGAAGTGTGCAAAATGCTTAAGTAACTCATGCAATAAATGCAGTTGGATAAAAACATAAAAAAAGCAACTAGTTTAAAAGCCCTTTGTCGCTAATTGAGATCCCAGAAAATGTGCCCTAATTTTTGCCTTCTAGATGCTCTAAGAAAAAAACCTACTTTTGTTCATTTCTGAATGTTTTAGGTTTTAACAGTTTTGATTCCATCAAGATCATTTCAGACCACGCTTATGTCATAAATACAGAATTTTAACATTTTAGTTGTTCATTAGAAAACTGTGGGGAGGGAGGGGACTGGCACACGGACTCGGACCACGGAACACAGTAAGCAGAGGGGACGGGGGGCAAATGCAGCAAGTTGACCATGCCGGGCAGGCCGGGGGGACAGTGACAGCACAACAGACTATGAATGGCAGGTGGGTGGGGCAGTGGCAAAACAGACCAGGTGGTGGTTAAATGCAGCAAGCCAATCATTGCAGGCAAGGCAAGAGAGGCTATGGCGGCACAAAAAAACATGGACAGCAGGTGGGTGGGGCAAGTGACTCCCAACGGACAAAGAAGGGCAGCTGGGATGGGGTAGGGGCACAGACTCAGACAATGGAGGTCAGGAGGGAGGTAGAAGGAGCTTATAAAATATAAAATATTTATATATATATATATATATATATATACCTTAAGAACCAATTCTGAACTCCTTATAGATCAGACACCGACACAGGGGTAGCGTTGCCATTTCATCCTTCGTTTATTACGAAATTGTCACCAGATGCGTTTCGGCATTCCTGCCTTGTTCACTTTGACAGTCGTCTAAAGACAATATACCTATATACCTACTGGCGGTCGCCAGTAGGTAGTTATAGTTAGGACCTATTTTCCATGGGAAAAGCGTTTTTTGATTTGCCAATATCTTTGGCGCCGTTTGACGAATGTTCGTGAAATTTTCTAAAAAATAGGGCCGACCGCTCAGTTTGTGTGTTGAAAATTTCGGGGTGGTTCGTCAAGCGGGGCTGTGAAAAAAGGGGGGTCCCAAAACACATTTTCTCCATGTTATTGTCCATAGGAATTTTATTACAGGCTACAGCCCGACCTGCTGAACGGAATTACACCAAATTTGGCAAAAAGGTAGGTCTTGGTTTAGACTGCGCCCTTTTTGTTAAATGGTGTAAATCCGTTCAGTAGTTCCTGAGAAATTTAAAAAAGAAAAATATCAATATCTGAGCACCGAGGAGGGTTTGCGAACCCTCCCGAGCACGAGCTTCACTCTGATTGGCTGCCAACACTCTAATCCAGAATGTGTTGGCAGCCATCTTGTGACTCGTTAACCGAGTCACAAGAAAAGAGTGGGAAAAAGGTTGAAAAACAAGAAAAGGGGGCAGGGTAGAAACACCCTGACCCCCTAGGCCTGCTCAGGGGGTCCCACAAGGAACCCCAGGGGCAAAAAAAGCATTTAATTTTCAAATGGCAGAATTCGCGTTGGGGTCGCAAATCCTGCCGAAAAAATTAATTTAAGCCCCCGGGTGGGCAAGGTCCCGGGGGCATGCCTAATTATGTGGCGGGGGCCCCCGCAGCCCCGGGGACCGCCATGTCCCCGGGGTTTATTTATTGAATGCGGGGGGCTCACGGCCCCCCCAGCCCCGGGGACCACCACCTCCCCGGGGCATGCCTAAATAAGTGCAGGGGGCCTCTTGGGCCCCCAAAGCCCCGGGGAGCACCACCTGCCTGGGGCTTTGTACTTGATGGGAGGGGGGCCATGCGGCCCCCCTCCTGGAGCCCTTGATGGCCCTGGGGACTGCCACCACCCAGGGCCGGCTCCTGCAATGTCCCAGGGTGCCCACCCCCGGGACATTGCTGTTTGCTGTGGCAGGGCGGGAGCCGCACGGCTCTCGCCCTGCCATAGCAATCTCTGCTTTGCTTCATTGAAGCGAGAGCAGAAAACCTGCTCTCGCTTCAATGAAGCAAAGAAGAATTGCTTTTGAGCACGGGGAGCTGCATGTCAGCAGCTCCCCTTGCTCAAAAGCAATGCCGGCTCCCGCAGGACCCCTCGGGAACATCTACTAGTTAAAAAGCAGAAGCCACCAATGGACAGTTTGGTCTGTGTAACCACCTTTGGACCATACACTAATTCCTTGAAAAAGATCATCAAAAGCAACTGGCACTTAATTGAAGGCTCTATAAAAAATATAGGCCAGCCGCTATGTGCCCTC
Organism: Calotriton arnoldi; assembly: GCA_963921515.1. Classification (NCBI taxonomy): domain Eukaryota; kingdom Metazoa; phylum Chordata; class Amphibia; order Caudata; family Salamandridae; genus Calotriton; species Calotriton arnoldi. The sequence continues at coordinate 658,982 of CAWUFW010009727.1, read as the reverse complement.
AAAAAGAACCGCAGTATCGGGCAACAAATTGTGCGAGCGATGGATTCAGGAAGCAGACGCATGGACACTCTCCGCTCCATGTTGAATCTGAACCCAGTACAAGGACACCACAAGTGTGGGAATTGCTCTGTTTGCAGCATGACTATGGAAGGTAACATTTTCTCCGATGGTCAGACCAATTGGCAACATAATGAATTTACCAACTGTAAAACTCGGAACGTAGTGTATGCCGTACAATGCCCATGTCCAAAGATTTATATAGGTAAAACCAACCAAGAGGTCAAACAGAGGATTACACAACATCGATCACGCATCAAAAATAAAACATTGACAGCCCCCATGGTGAGCCACTTTGTTGAAAAAGATCACACCGACAAAGACTTTAAGTGGACCATACTCTGTTCGATTCTACCCAATCCTCGAGAGGGAGACATGGAAAGTTTGTTATTACAGAAAGAAGCATACCTCATTTTAAAATTTGACACAGTACACAAAGGGTTAAATGAGATGTCAAAAGTAGCAAGGCTGTAGTTTCAATCCGTTCCCTGGTTCAAGCTGGAAATAATTTACCCACTGATATGTTACACTTTAGACTACATTACCCATAATTCACATGCTGAAAGCCGAACGCTCCAAGAAATCCATCCCAGTTTTTGTTTTGAACATTGGTGCATTCATAACACTGCAGCAGTCACGGAAACAGGCTCAAGCTTCAGCCTCACGACCATGCTCATACGTTCGGAATGGAATAGTGAGTAGAATTCTTTTCACATGTTTTCCCGAGAGACGCGCGTCTATTAACAAACACATTGCCCCCATTGGAATTAATGTTCGGCACGAGATTGCAGCCGCTTTTTTAAAATTGTAACGTCTGAGCAAGTCGGTCACGCACTCTTGACATGTAGATATCAGACTGTGCTGTACATCGTTCACCATACACAGACTTTCCACTTCTTAAATCGTCCGACTGTGTGAACCCGAGTGTCACTATAAATCTCTGTCTAGTGCACAACCCACGTTAGTTTAATTTACAGGCACAAGCAACAGTGCACCGCGCCTAAATGCCTGAAACATTTTTCATTAGCAGTGACTTTTAACTTTCAGTGGAGGGAATAATGAGCACTCGTATCTCCTCTAAATAGGTATTTCAACAAGTTACCAAAACTGATCCACAGAAATTGTCACAGCGAAAGTTTGTTTCTACCAGCAATTCAAAAACTACATACAATTCAGGCAAGTTTTTGACTACAAACAAAAAGAAGGTACGCTTTATTCTATATCAAACACACCACATTCATGACCATCCCTCTTCCTCAACAGGCCTCAATATAATTTCCCAGTGCCAGTAATTTCTGAGCAACACCAAGGATTTTGCAGCCGTGTTAAGAGGTACTTTTTCACAATGTGCTAGGCGTAACAATGGAAAATTAACACACTACAATTTAGTTGGTAGGTGTTAGTAACCCACACCTTGTTTTTTCAGATTTTTTTAATAGAAACCACCACGTCCAATGTCCTGATGAAAACCCCCTAATGGTGACGGGTTGGAAACACGTTGACGACAGCGTCTGGGAAAAGTTAACCTTTGGTGCTCAGGGAGAAAGCTTAATTAATTTCCCTCCCGTATTGCCCCAAATTTGATTTAAAGGTCCCCCAGAGCTGTGCATATAGGCAGGAGATAGTGCAGTGGTTTGCAAGCCTTGACTTGCCACTCCGCCTAATTGCTACTTTGATTTGTGGACTCGCGCTTTGATTGCTCCTTTTTTGTTTCTCTAATTGTGTACAACATGTTGATGTACTACACACATTTGTAAATATTATTCTAGTGTGTTATTTGTTTGTGCAATTTACATATTGTCTTCGTCTTTAAAAAATGTTATTATTTGGTGTTTCCCTTAATGTTTGACATGATTTTAATGTTATTGAATTGTAGGGAATAATTAAAAAAAAAATTGAAATAATTCACACGAGCCTATGAATTGAATTCACTGGCCCGGTATTGAATAAGTTCTAACCAAAGCAACTGGATATTCTTGTTTGTATAATTATTAGTGGTCCCATCCAGTTAGCTTAGGACCCAAGCCTTTCCCAGGTTTAAAGGCTCCCGCAGGAAGGCGGGGAGCCGGCAGGACCGTGGGGGCATTGGGGCTCCCCCCACGGTCCCCAACGGAAAGGGCTGGCCCTGGGGGATGGGGTCCTCGGGGCCAGGAGTGGCCCGGGAGGGGGGCCACGCGGCCCCCCTCCGCATTAATTTTAAAAACAATTGGCCGGGCCCCGGGGGATGGGGTCCCCGGGGCCAGAAATGGCCCAGGGGAGGGGGGCCACATGGCCCCCTCACCGCAAATATTTTTTTTAAAATAAATAAGGCCAGGCCCCGGGGGATGGGGTCCCCGGGCCAAAAGTGGCCCAGGGAAGGGGGGCCACGCAGCCCACTCTCGTAAAATAATAAGAAAAAAAAATGAAACCGGCAACTCGCCGGAGGCCCCGCAGCACTCTGCAAACGCGCCCCCTGGCGCATTCTAAGTTTGGGGATTAAGTCCCCTTGAATACTGATGGTCCCTGGGGGCCAACTAGCCCACCAGGTACCTTCAGTAAGCGCCACAGAGCAGTGTTGCAGAGAGGTGGTCTGAGGCCACGCCCCTTTTTACACCTCTCTGCAACACAGCTCTGTGGCGCTTACTGAAGGTACCTGGTGGGCTAGTTGCCCCCAGGGACCATCAGTATTCAAGGGGACTTAATCCCCAAACTTAGAATGCGCCAGGGGGCGCGTTTGCACAGTGGTGCAGGGAGGGGGCGGGCCTGACATAACAAGTATGCAAACGCCCCCCTGGAGCGTTGTAAATTGGGGGATTAAGTCCCCTTCAATCCTGAGGGTCCCTGGGGGCCAACTAGCCCACCAGGTACCTCCAGTAAGCGCCACAGAGCTGCGTTGCAGAGAGGTGGTCCGAGGCCACGCCCCTTTTTACACCTCTCTGCAAACGATCTTCTTGGTGCACTGTTGGTGGGGCAATGAGGTCCTCTTGTGTCCTGAGGACCTCAGGACACAAGTGGACTTCATCCCCCGAGCAGCAGTGCGCCAAGAGGTGCGTTTACAGAGTGGTGTAAAAAGGGGGCGTGGCCTCGGACCACTTCTCTGCAATCCAGCTCTGTGGCGCATATTGGAGGTACCTGGTGGGCTAGTTGGCCCCCAGGGACCCTCAGTATTCAAGGGGAATTAATTCCCCAACTAACAACGCGCCAGAGGGCGCGTTTGCAGACTGGTGGAGAAAGGGGGCATGGCCTTTGTCTACCTCTCAGCAATCCCACTGCGTGGGGCTTACTGGAGGTAAGAGGTAGGCTAGTTGGCCCCTAAAGGACCCCCAGCAGCGAAGGGGACTTCAATCCCCATCCAAGAGCACGCCAGGGAGCGCGTTTGTAGAGTGGTGGGCAAAGGGGGCGTGGCCTGGTACGAGTGCTTACCAATGCTGGTGGGTCTTACTGGAGGTAATAGGAGGGGAAGTTGGCCCCCAAGGATGTCCTTGGAGGCCAACTACCCCTCTTGTTACCTCCAGTAAGTCCCACACAGTGGGATTGCTAAGACGTCTTTGGAGGCCATGCCCTCCTTTCTCCACCACTCTGCAAACGCGCCTCCTGGCAGACTACGGGATGGGGGATGAAGTCCAATTTAGTCCTGAGGGAGTTTGGGGGCCAAGAAGCCCTCCTGGTACCTCCTGTAAGTCATACACAGCGGAATTCCTGAGCGCTGGTCGGAGGCCCAGCACCCTTTCTCCACCACTCTGCAAACGTGACTACTACTTAAAGAAGCTTCTTTCTGCACCTCTGACTTAGAGGTAGTTTTAATCCCCCTGCCCTATTATGTACTAAGGCCTAACAGAGGAGGTCATGCTAATCACAGGGGTACCCCAACGCCTAGTGATCCCTAGTTTATGTAGGTGTTTTCACTGTATTCTGAGGGGCATATTTACGTTTCCTGGCGCATCCCTGCAAATCAGCAGGGATGCGCCAGGAAACGTGCGACACGCATCTCAATCCTTGCGCCACCACGGATGCGCCGCATTTACAATGCGGCGCATCATGGCGCAAGGAAATGCAGATGCGTGTCGCATCTGCTGCCGTAACGTTAGCGCAGTGCTGGAGTTGTGTCGCGGGCTCGACGCACCTCCAGCACTGTGCCAACCATGCCCATGTCTAACATGGTGCGTCAAGCCTTACGCCTGCTTCAAGCAGGCGCAAGGTTTTGACGCAGCGGGGTCGGTAATGTGACTGAGTGAAATCTTGTAGATTTCACTCAGCCACTTTTCCGAGGCGTTCCTGCGCCGGAACGCCCCCCCCTGCGCCAGAACGCCCACATGAAACCTGACGCAGGTTTCATGTGGCGCAGGGCTTTACAATGTGACGCATCTCCCTAGATGCGTCACGTTGTAAATACCCCGCAGCATGGCGCTGGCTTTACGCCGCCGCTGCGTCACAGAAGTGACGCAACGGCGGCGCAAAAGTGGTGCAAGGGGCATGTAAATATGCCCCTAAGTGTCTTTTAGCATAGCACTGGCTCTAGGCCTGATTAGTCAGAGTCAGTTACCACCAGTACCCGTCAGCAAAAAAGTTGGGAGCACAGGAGGACTTTCTGCTCCTCTGTTGGTTCTTTCTGCACATCTCTTGCTTCTTCCTGCACTTTTCTTCGTCTTTCTTGACTTCTGTTGCCACTTTCTGCATTTGTCTTGCTTCTTTCTGTGCCTTTGTTCCTCTTTCTTCACATGTCCTACCTCTGTAGGCATAGTTAGAAATTAGCATTTAAAAAACCTTTGAAATTCACTGAAAAACCATAGGGTTCAGGGACGTTATAGTTAGAAATTAGCATTTAAAAAACCTTTGAAATTCACTGAAAAAACCATAGGTTTCAGGCACGTTATAGTTAGAAATTAGCATTTAAAAAACCTTAGAAATTCACTGGAAAAAACTGAGATTTCAGGGACGTTATAGTTAGTTGGACATTTCACTTGTACAAAACCAGTGAAATTCTGCCATTATAGTTAGTTCAGCTAACTATAACTCGCGTCCCCGCAATGCACTGCTGATGACGTCACATATTACATCATTCATAACATGGTCAGTGTTATCACTGATGACCACTGATGAAATCTCAAATGGCATCACTGATGACATCATCCACGTGATAATCTGATGCACCTCCTCACACCCTAATATAACCTTTGCTACACCCACTCTAAAATGCAGAGTACCATTTTCGAAACCATAGACACACCGACACCAGTTACTACATACTCTCTCACTGATTCCTAGGTCTACACACACATCCACTCATTCACCCATAGTCACTCATACATGCAGTCACTCATCAATACAGCACTATCATATGCACTCATTCACCTATACAGACACTCACACACCACCACTCACCCATACAGTTACTTACTTTCACACCTAGTCAGTCATGTAAAGAATCAATCACACTCCCATTTACTCACCTATACAGTTATACACACACCACCTAACCTATTCATACAGATACCAACACATACTTACTCTCTTATACAATAACTGATCACACTCATCCATACAGCCACTCTCACTATCACTCACTCTCACATATATCATTTATATACTCCAACACTCACATATACTGCCTTTCACATATGTAGTTACTCACAGATATACCACTGAGACATCCATTCACTCACCAACACAGCCATACGCACACTCAGTCACCCATACAGACCTCCACAAACACAATCTTAAACCCATACACCCAGTGAATCACCCACTCACACATCTCTGCACAAAGTCACACACCCCCCACCCACCCACACAAACACTCAGGCACCCATACAGATACTCAGGCAACCAATCAATAACCCATATAGACACTCATGCAGCTACTCACCAGCCAATGCAGCAGCTTACACAACAACAGATACACTGATACAGACATTCACACAGTTTAGTCACTAACCCATGCATTCAGTAAGACACATTTAATCACTCACTTATACAGTCACGCACTTACTAAATCCTCCATCCAGACACTTATACACCCACCCATTCTTCAATACACCTTGGCATATATATAAAACATATTTAAACTTCATAGAAACACACAGCCAGTGGATGATGTCATCAGTGATGTCATCAGTGATGTCATTTGAGATGTCATCAGTGATGTCATGAGTGATGTCACTGGCCATGTCATGAATGATGTAATATGTGACGTCATCAGCAGTGCATTGCGGGGGCGCGAGTTATAGTTAGCTGAACTAACTATAACAGCCGAATTTCACTGGTTTTGTACGAGTGAAATGTCCAACTAACTATAACGTCCCTGAAACCTGTTTTTTTCAGTGAATTTTTAAGTTTTTTAAATGCTAATTTCTAACTATAACGTGCCTGAAACCTATGGTTTTTTCAGTGAATTTCAAAGGTTTTTTAAATGCTAATTTCTAACTATAACGTCCCTGAAACCTATGGTTTTTTCAGTGAATATATATGTATATATCTATATATATCTATATATATATATATATATATATATATATTCAATGAAAAAAACAAAGGTTTCAAGGACGTTATAGTTAGGCTCAGATTTCATTTGCACAAAACCAGTGAAATACGGCAGTTATAGTCACCTGAGATAACTATAACTTACGCCCCTCAATGCACTGCTTATGACCTCACATATTACATCACTCATAACATGGTCAGTGACATCACTGATGACATCTCAAATGATGTCACTGATGACATCACTAATGGCATCATCCACAGAACCACTCACACACCTACTCACACCCCCATACAACCTCTCGTACACCCACTCACACATCCGCACAACCACTGACATTCCCATTCACAGACCTATAAGTGTACTCACACGCCCACTCATTTGCAGAGTGGTGGAGAATAGGGGCGTGGCCTCCAAAGTCCTCACAGCAATCATTCTCTGTGGGACTTACTGGAGGTAACAGGAGGGCTTGTTGGCTCCCAAGGACCCTCAGCATCCAAGGAGATGTCATCCCCCTAACCAGCAGTGCACCAGGAGGCGCATTTTCAGACTGGTGGAGAAAAAGGGCGTGTCCTCCAAAGTCCTCTCAGCAATCGCACTATGTGGGATTTACTGGAGGTCACAGGAGCGCTTGTTGGCCCCCAAGGACCCACAGTATCCAAGGAGACTTCATCCCCTCACCAGCAGTGTGCCAAGAGGCGCATTTGCAAAGTGGTACAGAAAGGTAAGGTGGCTTCTGGTGCCATGCTGGTAGCTTTTACTTTGTTTTTTTTATTATAAAGGAAGGGGGCTGTGTGGCCCCCTTTCAAGGGCCAATTTTGGGGACCCCAGGTATTTTTAGAATGGAGATGTGGGCCACGTGGCCTTTCCCCAGGCCGATTACGGCCCGAGGGACCTCAGCCCCAGGGGCCCGGCTTTTTATTTTTTTAAAGATTTTTTTAATAAAGGAAGGGGGGGGCTGCATGGCCCCACTTCCCTGGGCCAATTTTGGCCCAGGGACACCATCCCCAGGGCCTGCCCTTTATTTATTTTATTTTTTTTAAAACATGGGATGAAGAGCTGCGCACTCCCCTCCTGGGCCGATTTTGTCCAGGGGATCTCATTTCACGGGGCCTGGCCACAATATTGGGTACTCTGGTCCCACAAAGGCATCCAGTTTCTCATGTTGGGTACTGCGGGGGGAGCCTGAAGTCCCCGTGGTCCCTGGCTGCTCCCTGCATCCTGCAGGAGGCAGCATTTATTTTGGGCAGAGAGAGCTGCTGACTATGCAGTTCCCTCTGTCCAAAAGCAATTCTGCTCCGCTTTGTGCAACGAGAACATTTTACATGCTCTTGCTTGTATGAAGTGGAGCAGAGTTTGCTATGGCTTGGCGGGAGTGGTGCTCCCGCCAAGCCATAGCAAACTGCAGTGTCCCGGGGGTTTGCAGGAGCCAGCCCTGTGGGGTGGCCATCCCCATGGCCATCTAGGGCTCCAGGAGCGGTTTGTGCTGCCCCCTCCATTGTTTGATTTAGCCCTGGGGAGGTGGTGGTCCCCAGGGTTGCTGGGGGCACGCAGCCCACTGCACTCAATGTAAAAAAAAGCCCCAGGGAGGTGGCAGTCCCCAGGGATGTAGGGGGGGTCCATGAGGCCCCCCCACATTGTTTTAACATGAATCCCCGGGGAGGTGGCTGTCCATGGGGTTGGGGAGTCCAAGAGGCTCCCATTTAAAAAGAAATAAGCCCCGGGGAGATGGTGGTCCCAGGGGCTGCAGGGAAGGCCATTACGGGCCTCCCCTGAATCAATGTTTAAAGAAGCCCCGAGGAGGTGGTGGTTCCCAGGGCATAATAAGCCCCAGGAGAGGGGGCCCCTGCGCCACCCTCCTGTTTTTGCATAATGCCCCCGGGACCTGGCCCACCCGGGGACCAATAATTAACTAAGCGCGGAACCTGTGCTTTTTAGATTTTCAGATCGCGGATCCAGCGCGATTACCGCCGAAATAAAAAAGAAAAAAAGCTTTTTTGGCACTGATTTTTTGACACTTTTTTGGCCAAGAGGCCTAGGGGGTCAGGGGATTTCTACCCTGTCCCCTTTTTTTTTTTTTTTTTAGGTTTTTTATGTGACTCGGTACAACCAAATCACAAGATGGCTGCCAACACTTCCTCATTTGAAGTGTTGGCAGCCAATCAGATGGCCTTGTTCCCAGTTGTATATCTTAAAAATCTTTCAATTTCTCCACAACTACTGAACGGATTTACATCATTTAACAAAAATGGTGCTTTCTGGACCAATAGCTACCTTTTTGCCAAATTTGGTGTAATTCCGTTCCGCAGCTCAGGCTGTAGCCGTGTCTAAAGTCTCCTACGGAAATTAACATAGAAAAAAAAGGGTTTTGTGACCCCCTCCCTTTTTTCTTAGCCCCGCTTGACAGATCACCTGAAATTTTCAAGACAGCAGCTGAAGTGACTGGCAAACTAGTTTTGAAAATTTTGCGAGGATTTGTCAAACGACGCTAAAGTTATTGGAAAAAGAAAAAACGCTCTTCCAGTGGAAACTACATAATAACTATAACTAACGACTGGCACTGTGTGTGTATATATATATATATGTGATCAAGGGTATTCTATTGCCCGAAACGCGTCATACGGCTACTCGCAAAATAAAGAACTTTTATTGCCACGCAATCTGGGTCCGTGACTCTGTTTTCCTCCGACGTAAGCAGGAAGGAGTCTACAGCTTGTTTATATATATATATATATATATATATATATATATATATATATATATATATATATATATATATATATAATCTACTGGCGGTCGCCAGTAGATAGTTATAGTTACAACCTATTATCCATAGGAAATCCGCGACATTCTATTTGAAATAACTCTCTTGCCGGTTGACGTATCTTCGCAAAATTTTCAAACTTTGTGGGGCGCTCCGGTCCGCTCCTACCCTGAAAGTCTCGGGGGATTCGTCAAGCGGGGGCCGAGAAAAAGGGGGTCCCAAAACGCGTTTTCCCCATGCAATTTTCCATAGGAAACTTTAGACACGGCTACAGCCCGAACTGCTGAACGGAATTACACCAAATTTGGCAAAGAGGTAGTTCTTGGTTCAGAAAGAACCCTTTTGTTAAATGGTGTAAATCCGTTCAGTAGTTGCTGAGAAAATCAAAAGTAAAAGTACATATATATCTATGGCCGCGTCGGATTCGCGCACCCTCCCGATCACGAGCTGCATGCTAATTGGCTGTCAACACTCCAAATCAGGAAGTGTTGGCAGCCATTTTGTCCCTCGGTAGAACCGAGGGACAGAAACAAGTGCGCAAAACGCACAAAGGGGGCAGGGTAGAAACACCCTGACCCCCTAGGTCTGCTCAGGGGTCCCACAAGGACCCCCTGGGCAAAAATATTTGTTTTTTTTTAATCGGCAGGATGCGCTCAGGGAGCGCGGATCCTGCCGGAAAAAAAAAAAATGTTAATTGGCCCCCGGGTGGCCCAAGTCCCGGGGGCATGGTGGGGGGGTTTTAATTTATGTAGGGGGGCCTCTAAGGCCCCCCAAGCCCCGGGGACCGCCACCCCACGGGGCTTTATTTAAAAATGATGGCGGGAGGGCTCTGAGCCCCCCCGCAACCCCGGGGACCGCCACCTCCCCGGGGCTTCTTTTTTTTTTTTTAAACCTGTGTGGGGGGGCTCCAGCCCCCCCACATGCCCCGGGGACCGCCACCTCCCCGGGGCACTAAACATTTAAATATGGGGGTCCGTTACGGACCCCCAAGCCCCGGGGACCACCACCTCCCCGGGGCTGTGCACTGAATGGGAGGGGGGCCGCGCGGGCTCCCGTCCTGTCATAGCAAACTTGGAGGAAACCTGCTCTCTCTTTCAAAATGCAAACCAATTGCTTTTCCGGGGCCAAAAGTGGGCAAGGGAAAGGGGGCCACGCAGCCCCCCTCCCATAAAAAAAAAAAAAAAAAACGACCGGCATCGTGCTGGAGGCCCCGCCCCCCTCCCTGCAGTACTCTGCAAACGCGCCCCCCGGCGCGTTTGCAGAGGGGGAACGAATTCCCCTTGAATACTGGGGGTCCCTGGGGGCCAACTAGCCCACCAGGAACCTCCAGTATGCGCCAGGGGCTGCCGTTGCAGAGACGTGTACATAGGCCACGCCCCTTTTTACACCTCTCTGCAACGCAGCTCTGTGGCGCTTTTTGGAGGTATATGGTGGGCTAGTTGGACTCCAGGGACCCTCAGGATTCAAGGGGACTTAATCCCCCAACTTAAAATGCGCCACGGGGCGCGTTTGCACAGTGGTGAAGGGAGGGGGCGGGGCTTCATGTGACATGTGTGCAAACAGGCCCCGTGGCGCGTTTTAAGATGGGGGATTAAATCCCCTTCAATCCTGAGGGTCCCTGGGGGCCAACTAGCCCAACAGGTACATCCAGAAAGCGCCACAGAGCTGCGTTGCAGAGAGGTGTAACAAGGGGTGTGGCCTCTCTACACGTCTCTGCAACGCAGCCCCCTGGCGCATACTGGAGGTTCATGGTGGGCTAGTTGGCCCCTAGGGAACCTCATGATTCAAGGAGACTTAATCCCCCAACTTAAAACGCGCCACGGGGCGCGTTTGCACAGATGTCACCTCAGGCCCCGCCCTCCCTTCACCATTGTGCAAATATTCCTCTAAAATCTGCCTTACTACGAATTTCGATTTACTCACCTGTTATCAGGAGAGACCTCAGTGCTGCATCTTTCAGCCCAGTACTGGTCCTGAAAAGTAATTTTAACCGTACTTACCGGTAACTTGAATTTCCTTCATAGGCTAACATTGACTGGTTTCACTTGGAAATTCTTCTAAGTGTGGAGTTTTGGAACTTTAAAATATTCCTCTAAAATCAGCCGAAATACGAATTCCGATTTACTCACCTGTTATCAGGAGAGACCTCAGTGCTGTATCTTTCAGCCCAGTACTAGTCCTGAAAAGTAATTTTAACCGTACTTACCAGTAACTTGAATTTCCTTCCATAGTATATAATTGCCTGCTTTTTGCTGAAAAAGTTTCTAAGTGTTGATTTTTGAAACATACAAATATTCCTCTAAAATCAGCCGAAATACGAATTCCGATTTACTCACCTGTTATCAGGAGAGAACCCAGTGCTGCATCTTTAGCCCAGCACTGACCCTGAAAAGTAATTTTAACCGTACTTACCAGTAACTTATATTTACTTCCATAGGAATACATTGTCTGGTTTTCAGCAGAAAAGTTTCAAAGTGTCGATTTTCACAAACTACAAATATTCCTTAAAAATCGCCTGTATGACTTAAACGCATTCTTTCAACTGTTTACAGGAGATGCACCAGTGCTGGATCCATGATCCAACACTGAGTAAGAAAAAGTAACGATAACAGTTTTTACCTGCTAAGTGAATTTCCTTCCATAGGATAACATTGGTGATTCTATGAGAAAAAGTTTCTAAGTGTCAACTTTTAAAATACAATAATATTCCTTAAAAATCACGACTGTAACCAAAACGCTTTTACTCAACTGTTTACAGGAGATGTACCAGGACTGAATCTAGGATCCTGTCCTGTGGTTAGAAAAGTAATCCATAAAGTAACTAATTGCATTTAACTAGAAATTCACATTGAGCTGAATGTTGCATTGTGTTTAAAAATGTGTTGCCCATTGCAACAACTGTAACTACTGTACTTAAAAGTCTATTGCCTATGTGCAAAGTATTTAAACTAAAGTAATTCATTCTGAGAAAGTATTTTTTGTAATGTAATGTATAATGTAATTACAATGTAATTTAAAAAATAAAATATGTAAAAAAAAATTTTTTCTAAAAATGTAGTAAATCAGTATGAAAAAAACTAATATAACAATTAATACATTTAAAAATTGTCATTTACAAAACCTTTGAAATTCACTGAAAAAACCGTAGGTTTCAGACATGTTATAGTTAGGAATTAGCATTTAAAAAACCTTTGAAATTCACTGAAAAAACCATAGGTTTCAGATATGTTATAGTTAGAAATTAGCATTTAAAAAACCTTTGAAATTCACTGAAAAAACCATAGGTTTTAGGGACAGTTATAGTTAGTTGGACATTTTACTCGTACAAAACCCGTGAAATTCCCCGTTATAGTTAGTTCAGCTAACTATAACTCGCGCCCCCGCAATGCACTGCTGATGACGTGACATATTACATCACTCATGACATGGTCAGTGACATCACTGATGACATCACTGATAACATCTCAAATGACATCACTGATGACATCATCCACGTGATAATCTGATGCAGCTCTTCACACCCTAATATAACCTTTGATACACCCAATCTAAATTACAGACTGCCATTCGCAAAACCATAGACACTCCAACACCAATAACTACATACCCACTCACTGATTCTTAGGTCTACACACACACATCCACTCACTCACCCGTACAGTCACTCATACTTATGGTCACTCAGTACAGGACTATCATATGCACTCTTACTCCTATATAGACACTCAAACACCACCACTCATCCATAGAGGTACTCACACACCTAGTCAGTCATGCAAATAATTAAACACACTGCCATTTACTCACCTATACAGTTATACACACACCAGCTCACTTAATCATACAAATACTAGCACATTGTTACGCTCTTATATAATCACTGATACAAGCACACACTCATCCATACAGCCACTATCACAATCACTCACTCTCGCTTATAGCTATTTATATACTCCAACACACATATATACTGCCTTTCACATATGTAGTTACTCACACATGTACCACTGGGACATACATTCACTCACTAACACACTCTTACACACACTTACCCACCCATACAGTCTATCACAGATGCACTCTTGAAACCATCCACCCAGTGAATCACCCACTCACACATCTATGCACAGTCGCACACACCCCATCCACACAAACACTCAGGCACCCATACAGATACTCAGACAACAAATCAATAACTCTTATAGACACTCATGTAGCTATTCACAAACCCATGCAGCCACTTACACAGCAACAGACAGACGGATACAGACATTCACCCAGTTTAGTCACTAACCCATGCATTCAGTAAGATACGTTAAATCACTCACTTATAGAGTCAGTCACGCACCTACTAAATCATCCATACAGACACTTACACACCCACTCATTCTTCAATACGTCTTTTCCTATATATATTAAAAATATTTAAACTTTACAGAAACACACAGTCACTGGATGATGTCATCAGTGATGTCATTTGAGATGTCATCAGTGATGTCATCAGTGATGTCACTGACCATGTCATGAGTGATGTAATATGTGACGTCATCAGCAGTGCATTATGGGGCGCGAGTTATAGTTAGCTGAACTAACTATAACGGGGGAATTTCACGGGTTTTGTACGAGTAAAATGTCCAACTAACTATAACTGTCCCTAAAACCTATGGTTTTTTCAGTGAATTTCAAAGGTTTTTTAAATGCTAATTTCTAACTATAACATATCTGAAACCTATGGTTTTTTCAGTGAATATATATATATATATATATCCACAAGCAGCGGTTGCCCTTGATGGAAATGCCACACATCAGGGAGTAATCACCGTATTTATTGCAGGTTAGCAGTCACATCACGTTCCCTCCTAAGTTCTTATCACAGGCCAAACGCGTTTCCGGCAGCACTCTGCCCTTGATCACTGGCGGCTTGAACAGAAGTCCCGGCAACAATCAGGAAACCATATTTAAACATTAAGACCCGCCCCAGTGGGTGTGCTATCACGATGCCTCATGGTCTTCTGGATGTCACTGTGGAGCAGAGGTTTCTACACGTGAGGGGTTACGTATCCCAGCAGAGACTGTCTTTTACTCTTCCTTCACCCACTGTGGATTTTATTTTCACTGATCATGGACATTGGCACCAACCTACTGGGGAAATTACATTGATTTTGACTGCTTTTACCAGAATGCACTAGTCTGCATAACGCTGTGAGTGGCGAAAGTACAAGCCCACAAGGGTGGGACTTTTTTGAAAATAAATAGCAGGTGTTCAAAATCTAGTGGTTGCAGTGTGTTCTGTTCGGTCAGGCTCGTGAGCAAGGGCGGTGGCCCTAAACGCGTTGAGCCACGTACATGAGGAATCGTTGTGAGCTGAAGCTGCTGGGGCCTGCGTTGGAGAAGTCAAGCCTCTGGGATGGCCTTCCTTACTGGGGGCAACCTTGTGTTTTTTTTATATATATATATATATATTATCTACTGGCAGTCGCCAGTAGATAGTTATAGTTACAACCTATTATCCATAGGAAATCCGCGACATTCTATTTGAAATAACTCTCTTGCCGGTTGACGTATCTTCGCAAAATTTTCAAACTTTGTGGGGCGCTCCGGTCCGCTCCTACCCTGAAAGTCTCGGGGGATTCGTAAAGCGGGGGCCGAGAAAAAAGGGGGTCCCAAAACGTGTTTTCCCCATGCAATTTTCCATAGGAAACTTTAGACATGGCTACAGCCCGAACTGCTGAACGGAATTACACCAAATTTGGCAAAGAGGTAGTTCTTGGTTCAGAAAGAACCCTTTTTGTTAAATGGTGTAAATCCGTTCAGTAGTTGCTGAGAAAATCAAAAGTAAAAAGATAGATATATATATGGCCGCGTCGGATTCGCGCACCCTCCCGATCACGAGCTGCATGCTAATTGGCTGTTAACACTCCAAATCAGGAAGTGTTGGCAGCCATTTTGTCCCTCGGTAGAACCGAGGGACAGAAACAAGTGCGCAAAGCGCACAAAGGGGGCAGGGTATAAACACCCTGACCCCCTAGGTCTGCTCAGGGGGTCCCACAAGGACCCCCTGGGCAAAAATATTTTATTTTTTTATTTTTTTTTCAATCGGCAGGATGCGCTCAGGGTGCGCGAATCCTGCCGGAAAAA
This sequence comes from Calotriton arnoldi, assembly GCA_963921515.1. NCBI lineage: Eukaryota > Metazoa > Chordata > Amphibia > Caudata > Salamandridae > Calotriton > Calotriton arnoldi. The sequence goes on along the minus strand of CAWUFW010009727.1, from coordinate 643,563 downwards.
AAATCGAAGCGCGGTCTCCCGCGCTTCGATGTTAATTGCCCCCGGGTGGGCCAAGTCCTGGGGGCATGCTGGGGGGGTTAATTTTATGTGTGGGGGCCTCTAAGGGCCCCCAAGCCCCGGGGACCACCACCCCCGGGGCTTTATGTATAATGGTGCGGGAGGGCTCTGAGCCCTCCCGCAGCCCCGGGACCGCCACCTCCCCGGGGCTTCTTTTTTTATTTTTAAAAACCTATGTGGGGGGCTCCAGCCCCCACACGCCCCGGGGACCACCACCTCCCGGGGCACTAAGAAAATTACAATGGGGGTCCGTTTTGGACCCCCAAGCCCTGGGGACCACCACCTCCCCGGGCTTTCAAAATGTAAGGAGGGGGGCCGCGCGGCCCCCTCCTGGAGCCTGTGGTGGCCCTGGGGACCGCCACCCCCAGGGTCGGCTCCTGCAGTGTCCCGGGGTGCCTACCCCCGGGACACTGCTGTTTGCAATGACAGGACGGGAGCCTCGCGGCTCCCGTCCTGTCATTGCAACTGCTTTGGATATTGGAAGAGAGAGCAGGAAACCTGCTCTCTCTTCCAATATCCAAAGCTGATTGCTTTCCACATGGGGAGCAGCATGTTAGCTGCTCCCCATGTGTAAAGCAATGCCGGCTCCCGTAGGACACGGGGAGCCGGCGGGACTGTGGGGGGTTTGGGGACCCCCCACAGTCCCCAACGAGAGGCCAGGCCCCGGGGATGGGGTCCCCGAGGCCATAGTGGCCACGGAGGGGGCCACGCAGCCCCCCTCCCCAAAGGTAAAAAAAGTTTACAAAAAAAAAAAAGTGCAAGGCCGGCCCCGGGGGATGGGGTCCCCGGGGCCTTAAATGGCCTGAGGAGGGGGCCACGCAGCCCCCTCCAAATAAAAAAAGAGGCCATGCCCCGGGGGATGGGGTCCCCGGGGCCAATACAGGCCCAGGGAAGGGGGCCACGCGGCCCCCTTCCCCGTTTTTAAAAAAAAATTAATTTAAAAAAGGGGTAAGGCCCTGGGGGATGGGGTCCCCAGGGCCTAAAAATAGGAAAAGGAAGGGGGCCACACAGCCCCCCTTCAGGGAAAAAAAAAAAAAAAACGATCGGGCCCGCAGGCCCCGCCCCTTCCTTCACCACTCTGCAAACGCGCCCTGGCGCGTTTGCAGAGGGGAACGAATCCCCTTGAATACTGGGGTCCCTGAGGCCAACTAGCCCACCAGGAACCTCCAGTATGCGCCAGGGGCTGCCTTGCAGAGAGGTGTACAGAGGCCACGCCCTTTTACACCTCTCTGCAACGCAGCTCTGTGGCGCTTTTGGAGGTATATGGTGGGCTAATTGCACCCCAGGGACCCTCAGGATTCAAGGGGAGTTAATCCCCCGACTTAAAACGCGCCACGGGCGCGTTTGCACAGTGGTGAAGGGAGGGGGCGGGGCTTCAGGTGACATGTGTGCAAACAGGCCCCGTGGCGCGTTTTAAGATGGGGAATTAAATCCCCTTCAATCCTGAGGGTCCCTGGGGGCCAACTAGCCCAACAGGTACGTACAGAAAGCGCCACAGAGCTGCGTTGCAGAGAGGTGTAAAAGGGGTGTGGCCTCTGTACATGTCTCTGCAACGCAGCCCCTGGTGCATACTGGAGGTTCCTGGTGGGCTAGTTGGCCCGTAGGGACCCTCATGATTCAAGGGGACTTAATCCCCCAACTTAAAACGCGCCACGGGGTGCGTTTGCACAGATGTCACCTCAGGCCCCGCCCCTCCCTTCACCATTGTGCAAATATTCCTCTAAAATCAGCCGAAATACGAATTCTGATTTACTCACCTGTTATCAGGAGAGACCTCAGTGCTGCATCTTTCAGCCCAGTACTAATCCTGAAAAGTAATTTTAACCGTACTTACCAGTAACTTGAATTTCCTTCCATAGGCTAACATTGACTGGTTTCACTTGGAAATTCTTCTAAGTGTGGAGTTTTGGAACTTTAAAATATTCCTCTAAAATCAGCCGAAATACGAATTCCGATTTACTCACCTGTTATAAGGAGAGACCTCAGTGCTGTATCTTTCAGCCCAGTACTGGTCCTGAAAAGTAATTTTAACCGTACTTACCAGTAACTTGAATTTCCTTCCATAGGCTAACATTGACTGGTTTCACTTGGAAATTCTTCTAAGTGTGGAGTTTTGGAACTTTAAAATATTCCTCTAAAATCAGCCGAAATACGAATTCCGATTTACTCACTTGTTATCAGGAGAGACCTCAGTGCTGCATCTTTCAGCCCAGTACTGATCCTCAAAAGTAATTTTAACCGTACTTACCAGTAACTTGAATTTCCTTCCATAGGATATCATTGCCTGCTTTTGCTGAAAAAGTTTCTAAGTGTTGATTTTTGAAACATACAAATATTCCTCTAAAATCAGCCGAAATACGAATTTCGATTTACTCACCTGTTATCAGGAGAGACCTCAGTGCTGCATCTTTCAGCCCAGTACTGGTCCTGAAAAGTAATTTTAACCGTACTTACCAGTAACTTATATTTTCTTCCATAGGAATCCATTGTCTGGTTTTCAGCAGAAAAGTTTCAAAGTGTCGATTTTCACAAACTACAAATATTCCTTAAAAATCGCCTGTATGACTTAAACGCATTCTTTCAACTGTTTACAGGAGATGCACCAGTGCTGGATCCAGGATCCAACACTGAGTAAGAAAAAGTAACGATAACAGTTTTTACCTGCTAAGTGAATTTCCTTCCATAGGATAACATTGGTGATTCTATGAGAAAAAGTTTCCAAGTGTCAACTTTTAAAATACAATAATATTCCTTAAAAATCACGACTGTAACCAAAACGCTTTTACTCAACTGTTTACAGGAGATGTACCAGGACTGAATTTAGGATCCAGTCCTGTGGTTAGAAAAGTAATCCATAAAGTAACTAATTGCATTTAACTAGAAATTCACATTGAGCTGAATGTTGCATTGTGTTTGAAAATGTGGTGCCCATTGCAACAACTGTAACTACTGTACTTAAAAGTCTATTGCCTATGTGCAAAGTATTTAAACTAAAGTAATTCATTCTGAGAAAGTATTTTTGTAATGTAATGTATAATGTAATTACAATGTAATTTAAAAAATAAAATATGTAAAAAAAATCAAAAAATGTAATAAATCAGTATTTTAAAAATTAATATAACAATTAATACATTTAAAAATTGTCATTTACAAAACCTTTGAAATTCACTGAAAAAACCGTAGGTTTCAGACATGTTATAGTTAGGAATTAGCATTTAAAAAACCTTTGAAATTCACTGAAAAAACCATAGGTTTCAGATAAGTTATAGTTAGAAATTAGCATTTAAAAAACTTTTGAAATTCACTGAAAAAACCATAGGTTTTAGGGACAGTTATAGTTAGTTGGACATTGCACTCATACAAAACCCGTGAAATTCCCCCGTTATAGTTAGTTCAGCTAACTATAACTTGCGCCCCCGCAATGCACTGCTGATGACGTCACATATTACATCACTCATGACATGGTCAGTGACATCACTGATGACATCACTGATGACATCTCAAATGACATCACTGATGACATCATCCACGTGATAATCTGATGCACCTCCTCACACCCTAATATAACCTTTGATACACCCAATCTAAATTACAGACTGCCATTCGCAAAACCATAGACACTGCAACACCAATAACTACATACCCACTCACTGATTCTTAGGTCTACACACACACATCCACTCACTCACCCGTACAGTCACTCATACTTATGGTCACTCAGTACAGGACAATCATATGCACTCTTACTCCTATATAGACACTCAAACACCGCCACTCATCCATAGAGGTACTCACACACCTAGTCAGTCATGCAAATAATTAAACACACTGCCATTTACTCACCTATACAGTTATACACACACCAGCTCACTTAATCATACAAATACTAGCACATTGTTACGCTCTTATACAATCACTGATACAAGCACACACTCATCCATACAGCCACTATCACAATCACTCACTCTCGCTTATAGCTATTTATATACTCCAATACACATATATACTGCCTTTCACATATGTAGTTACTCACACATGTACCACTGGGACATACATTCACTCACTAACACACTCTTACACACACTTACCCACCCATACAGTCTATCACAGATGCACTCTTGAAACCATCCACCCAGTGAATCACCCACTCACACATCTATGCACAGTCGCACACACCCCATCCACACAAACACTCAGGCACCCATACAGATACTCAGACAACAAATCAATAACTCTTATAGACACTCATGTAGCTATTCACAAACCCATGCAGCCACTTACACAGCAACAGACAGATACAGACATTAACCCAGTTTAGTCACTAACCCATGCATTCAGTAAGATACGTTTAATCACTCACTTATAGAATTAGTCACGCACCTACTAAATCATCCATACACACACTTATACACCCACTCATTCTTCAATACGCCTTTCCCTATATATATTAAAAATATTTAAACTTTACAGAAACACACAGTCACTGGATGATGTCATCAGTGATGTCATTTGAGATGTCATCAGTGATGTCATCAGTGATGTCACTGACCATGTCATGAGTGATGTAATATGTGACATCATCAGCAGTGCATTGCGGGGCGTGAGTTATAGTTAGCTGAACTAACTATAACGGGGAATTTCACGGGTTTTGTACGAGTGCAATGTCCAACTAACTATAACTGTCCCTAAAACCTATGGTTTTTTCAGTGAATTTCAAAGGTTTTAAATGCTAATTTCTAACTATAACTTATCTGAAACCTATGGTTTTTTCAGTGAATATATATATATGTATATATATATATATATATATATATATATTCACTGAAAAAACCATAGGTTTCAGGCACGTTATAGTTAGAAATTAGCATTTAAAAACCTTAGAAATTCACTGAAAAAACCATAGGTTTTAGGGACAGTTATAGTTAGTTGGACATTTCACTCGTACAAAACCAGAGAAATTCCCCGTTATAGTTAGTTCAGCTAAGTATAACTCGCGCCCCGCAATGCACTGCTGATGATGTCACATATTACATCACTCATGACATGGTCAGTGACATCACTGATGACATCACTGATGACATCTCAAATGACATCACTGATGACATCATCCAGTGACTGTGTGTTTCTGTAAAGTTTAAATATGTTTAATATATATAGGGAAAGGCGTATTGAAGAATGAGTGGGTGTATAAGTGTCTGAATGGATGATTTAGTAGGTGCGTGACTGACTCTATAAGTGAGTGATTAAACGTATCTTACTGAATGCATGGGTTAGTGACTAAACTGTGTGAATGTCTGTATCCGTCTGTCTGTTGGTGTGTAAGCGGCTGCATGGGTTTGCGAATAGCTACATGAGTGTCTATATGGGTTATTGATTGGTTGTCTGAGTATCTGTATGGGTGCGTGAGTGTTTGTGTGGGTGGGGTGTATGTGACTCTGTGCATAGATGTGTGAGTGGGTGATTCACTGGGTGCATGGTTTCAAGAGTGCATCTGTGATTGACTGTATGGGTGGGTGAGTGTGCGTATGGGTGTGTTAGTGAGTGAATGTATATCTCAGTGGTACATGTGTGAGTAACTACATATGTGAAAGGCAGTATATATGTGTGTTGGAGTATATAAATGGCTATAAGTGAGAGTGTGTGATTGTGAGAGTGGCTGTATGGATGAGTGTGTGCTTGTATCAGTGATTGTATAAGAGCGTAAGAATGTGCTAGTATTTGTATGAGTAATGGAGCTGTTGTGTGTATAACTGTATAGGTGAGTAAATGGCAGTGTGATTAATTATTTGCATGACTGACTAGGTGTGTGAGTACCTCTATGGATGAGTGGCGGTGTGTGAGTGTCTATATAGGTGTATGAGTGCATATGATAGTCCTGTACTGAGTGACCATAAGTATGAGTTACTGTACGGGTGAGTGAGTGGATGTGTGTGTAAACCTAAGAATCAGTGAGTGGGTATGTAGTTATTGGTGTTGGAGTGTCTATGATTTTGAGAATGGCAGTCTGTAATTTAGAGTGGGTGTATCAAAGGTTATATTAGGGTGTGAGAAGATGCATCAAATTATCACATGGATGATGTCATCAGTGATATCATCAGTGATGTCATTTTAGATGTCATCAGTGATGTCATCAGTGATGTCACTGACCATGTCATGAGTGATGTAATATGTGACGTCCTCAGCAGTGCATTGCGGGGCGCGAGTTATAGTTAGCTGAACTAACTATAACGGGGAATTTCTCTGGTTTTGTACGAGTGAAATGTCCAACTAACTATTACTGTCCCTAAAACCTATGGTTTTTTCAGTGAATTTCTAAGGTTTTTTAAAGGCTAATTTCTAACTATAACGTGCCTGAAACCTATGGTTTTTTCAGTGAATATATATATATATATATATATATATATATATATATATATATATATATATATATATATATATATATTCACTGAAAAAACCATAGGTTTCAGACACGTTATAGTTAGAAATTAGCATTTAAAAAACCTTTGAAATTCACTGAAAAAACCATAGGTTTTAGTGACAGTTATAATTAGTTGGACATTTCACTCGTACAAAACCCGTGAAATTCCCCTGTTATAGTTAGTTCAGCTAACTATAACTCGCGCCCCCGCAATGCACTGCTGATGACGTCACATATTACATCACTCATGACATGGTCAGTGACATCACTGATGACATCACTGATGACATCTCAAATGACATCACTGATGACATCACTGATGACATCATCCATGTGATAATTTGATGCATCTTCTCACACCCTAATATAACTTTTGATACACCCACTGTAAATTACAGACTGCCATTGTCAAAAGCTAATTTCTAACTATAACGTGCCTGAAACCTATGGTTTTTTTAAGTGAATTTCAAAGGTTTTTTAAATGCTAGTTTCTAACTATGCCTACAGAGGTAGGACATGTGAAAAAAGAAGAAAAAACGCACAGAAAGAAGCAAAAGAAATGCAGAAAGAAGCAACAGAAGTCCACAAAGACGAAGAAAAGTGCAGGAAGAAGCAAAAGATGTGCAGAAAGAACCAACAGAGGAACAGAAAGAGGCCTTGTTCCAAAGTCATCCTGTGCCCACAACTTTTTCCGACGTGTACTGGTGGTAACTGACTCTGACTAACCAGAGCCAATGCTATGCTAAAAGACACTTAGAATACAGTGAAAACACCTACATACACTAGGGAACACTATGCGTTGGGGTACCCCTGTGATTAGCATGACCTCCTCTGTAAGTCCCTAGTACATAATAGGCAGGGGGATTAAAACTACCTCTTAAAACGCGCTACAGGGTGCATGCCCCCGGGACTTGGCCCACCCTGGGGCCAATTAGCAACGAAGAGCGGGAGTCCGCGCTTCGTTTTTTTTTTTTCACGGCGGGATCCGCGCATCCCGCCAATTTAAAAAAAAAAAAATGTTTTTTTGGGGCCCTGGGGGTCCTTGTGGGACCCCCTGAGCAGGCCTAGGGGGTCAGGGTGTTTCTACCTTGCCCCCTTTTCTTGTTTTGCGCACTTGTTTTACTGCTTTCTTGTGCCTCAAGATGGCTGCCAACACTTCCTGGTTTGGAGTGTTGACAGCCAATTAGCATACAGCTCCTGATCGGGAGGGTGCGCGGATCCTACGCGGCCATAGATATATATGTGATTTTACTTTTGATTTTCTCAGGAACTACTGAACGGATTTACACCGTTTAAGCAAAAGGCATGACTCTGAACCAATGGCTACCTTTTTGCCAAATTTGGTGTAATTCCGTTCAGCAGTTCGGGCTGTAGCTGCGACTAAAGGTTCCTATGGAAAATTGCATGGGGAAAACACGTTTTAGGACCCCCCTTTTTTCTCGGCCCCCACTTGACGAATCACCCCGAAACTTTCAGGATAGGAGCGGACCGGAGCGGGCCATAAGTTTTGAAAATTTCGCGAAGATTCGTCAACCGGCGCCAACGTTATTTCAAATAGAATGTTGTGAATTTCCTATGGAAAATAGGTCCTAACTATAACTATCTACTGCCTGCTTGGTTCAAATGGAGTTTGTAACTCACCTGCAGCTGTGTGCGGCCTCAAGCTTCTGGGTGTTTTTGGTTACATATTATGCGGCGGTTCCAGGCCGCAGAGGGATCGCACTGCCCGCTACCAACGGGACTAGGGGAGAGGAAGATTCCTCTTTCCGAAGCTGCAGGGTACCTTTAATGAAGCCGGCAGAGTATCATCCAAGGCTCAATGGAGGGCCGAGAATAATCGTCCATAATTAGCTGCAGCGGAGGTAACCCACCAGAGGGCGTTATTTGGCAAAATGAGACCTCATATCCCAGCGTGCATTTGAAAATGAACTTCCACCAAGGGAGGAGCACTGATAGCTCACTAACCACAAACACGCAGGGGAAATGCGGCAGCCATAAATCACCTCCGCTGACAAGGCCTCTGAGGAGATGCAAACAGCGGCATCGAAACGCGTCAGGCCATGGACTTCAAAGGGATGTTAAGCTGCCTGCTTGGTTCAAATGGAGTTTGTAACTCACCTGCAGCTGTGTGCGGCCTCAAGCTTCTGGGCGTTTTTGGTTACATATATATATATATATATATATATATATATATATATATATATATATATAGATATATATATATATATAGATATATACAGTTGGGAAATCACTTGATTGCAGGGCATCGTTCACCTGGCAGATGCTCTCAGATTGGATCATCAATGGGCAGAGGCAGCTGGTGGAGGGCACGGGACATTGTTTATTTTGGACATTGCGGTGGGGAGAAGGATTTCGGCAGGCACCGCCCACTGGGGTTGATGGTATTAACCTAGCAGTGCCTGTGAAAATGAACTCGGAGTGCCGAGCTCGTAACACCTTCCTTCTCTTCCCGCCAACATGACCGCACCAATCACAAGCCAGTAATTTGCATATTTAATGTGCATTTTGAAAGCACTCGTGATGTTAGGCATTTGATAAAGGCAGTATTATGCTGAAACGCGTCATGTCATGCTGGTGCTAATAAAATGTATGTTCCTTTGGAACCCGTGTGTGCTCCGTCTTTTCCGTTGGGAGAGACATTGGACTTTATATTTAGTGCGGCCACAGCACATAAAGAGCACCCTACCTGAAGAGTTCGGCGTGAGCAGTGGTAGAACTTTGGACTCTCCATTTTGGAACCGCCGAACCGCCGCAGCTCTTAATTACAGCCTGCCAACGGGAGTTGGGAAATCACTTGATTGCAGGGCATCGTTCACCTGGCGGATGCTCTCAGGTTGGATCATCAATGGGCAGAGGCGGCTGGTGGAGGGCATGGGACATTGTTTATTTTGGACATTGCGGTGGGGAGAAGGATTTCGGCAGGCACCGCCCACTGGGGTTTGATGGTATTAACCTAGCAGTGCCTGTGAAAATGAACTCGGAGTGCCGAGCTCGCAACACCTTCCTTCTCCTCCCGCCAACATGACCGCACCAATCACAAGCCAGTAATTTGCATATTTAATGCGCATTTTGAAAGCACTCGTGATGTTAGGCATTTGATAAAGGCAGTATTATGCTGAAACGCGTCATGCCATGCTGGTGCTAATAAAATGTATGTTCCTGTGGAACCCGTGTGTGCTCCGTCTTTTCGGTTGGGAGAGACATTGGACTTTATATTTAGTGCGGCCACAGCACATAAAGAGCACCCTACCTGAAGAGTTCGCCGTGAGCAGTGGTAAAACTTTGGACTCTCCATTTTGGAACCGCCGAACCGCCGCAGCTCTTAAATACAGCCTGCCAGCGTGAGTTGGGAAATCACTTGATTGCAGGGCATCGTTCACCTGGCGGATGCTCTCAGGTTGGATCATCAATGGGCAGAGGCGGCTGGTGGAGGGCACGGGACATTATTTATTTTGGACATTGCGGTGGGGAGAAGGATTTCGGCAGGCACCGCCCACTGGGGTTTGATGGTATTAACCTAGCAGTGCCTGTGAAAATGAACTCGGAGTGCCGAGCTCGTAACACCTTCCTTCTCCTCCCGCCAACATGACCGCACCAATCACAAGCCAGTAATTTGCATATTTAATGCGCATTTTGAAAGCACTCGTGATGTTAGGCATTTGATAAAGGCAGTATTATGCTGAAACGCGTCATGCCATGCTGGTGCTAATAAAATGTATGTTCCTGTGGAACCCGTGTGTGCTCCGTCTTTTCCGATGGGAGAGACATTGGACTTTATATACATATATATAAACATACACATATATATATATATTTATATATTACCTACTGGCGGTCGCCTGTAGGTAGTTATAGTTAGAACCTAGTTTCCATAGGAAATAACTTTGGCGCCGTTTGACGAATCTTCACGAAATTTTCAAAACTAATTGTTCACACAGGTCAGCTCCTGTCTTGAAAGTTTCGGGGTGATTTGTCAAGGGGGGGCCGAGAAAAAAGGGGGGGTCCCAAAACGTGTTTTCTCCATGTTAATTTCCATAGGAAACTTTAGACACGGCTACAGCCTGAACTGCTGAACGGAATTACACCAAATTTGGCAGAGAGATAGCTCTTGGTCCAGAAAGCACGCTTTTTATTAAATGGTGTAATTCTGCTTTGATTTTTGGACCTCTCGCTTCCAAAAACCAAAGCAGAATTGCTTTTGCACAAGGGGAGCTGCATGTCAGGTGCTCCCGTGTGCAAAAGCAATGCCGACTCCCGCAGGAGGCGGGGAGCCGGCAGGACCGTGGGGGCATTGGGGCTCCCCCCACGGTCCCCAACGGTGAGGCCAGGCTCCGGGGGATGGGGTCCCCATGGCCAGAAGTGGCCCGGGAGGGGGGCCACTCGGCCCACTTCCCAAATAAGAAAAAAATAAATAAAATCAGCCCGGCCCCGGGGGATGAGGTCCCCGGGGCCATAATTGGCCTGAGGAGGGGGGCCACGCGGCCCCCCAAATAATGAAATAAAACATTTTTTTTAAAAAGACTGGCCATGCCCCGGGCGATGGGGTCCCCGGGGCCGAAATTGGCCTTGGGAGGGGGGCCACACAGCCCCCTTCCCATTTAAAAAAAAAAATGTATAAAAAGGTGTCAGGCCCTGGGGTCCCCAGGGCCCCAAAAATGTAAAAGAAGGGGGGCCACACAGCCCCCCCTTCTAAAAATAAATATTTTAAAAAAAGCTGGCATCTCGCCGTAGGCCCCGCCCCCTCCCTCCACCACTCTGCAAATGCGCCCCCTGGCGCATTGTAAGTTGGGGAATTAATTCCCCTTGAATACTGAGGGTACCTTGGGGCCAACTAGCCCACCAGGTACCTCTAGTAAGTGCCACACAGCTGGATTGCAGAGAGGTGGTCCGAGGCCACGCCCCTTTTTACAGCACTCTACAAACGCGCCTCTTGGCACACTGTTGGTGGGGCGATGAGGTCCTCTTGTGTCCTGAGGACCTCAGGACACTAGTGGACTTCATCCTCCAAGCAGCAGTGCACCAGGAGCCGCGTTTGCAGAGTGGTGTAAAAAGGGGCGTGGCCTCGGACCACCTCTCTGCAATCCAGCTGTTTGGGGCTTACTGGAGGTACCTGGTGGGCTAGTTGGCCCCCAGGGACCCTCAATATTCAAGGGGAATTAATTCCCCAACTTACAACGTGCCAGGGGGCGCTTTTGCAGAGTGGTGGAGAAAGGGGGCGTGGCCTGGTATGAGAAGTTAGCAATCCTGCTGTGTAGGACTTACTGGAGGTAATAGGAGGGGTAGTTGGCCCCCAAGGTTGACTTTGGGGGCTAACTATGCCTCCTGTTACCTCCAGTAAATCCCACACAGTAGGATTGCTAAGAGGTGTTTGGAGGCCACGCTCACCTTTCTCCACCACTTTGCAAACGCGACTGCTATGTTATAGTTAGAAATTAGCATTTAAAAAACCTTAGAAATTCACTGAAAAAACCATAGGTTTTAGGGACGTTATAGGTAGAAATTAGCATTTAAAAAACCTTAGAAATTCACTGAAAAAACCATAGGTTTTAGGGACATTATAGTTAGAAATTAGCATTTAAAAAACCTTAGAAATTCACTGAAAAAAGCATAGGTTTCAGGGACGTTATAGTTAGTTGGACATTTTACTCGTACAAGACCAGAGAAATTTGGCTGTTATAGTTAGTAGAGCTAATTATAACTCACGCCCCCGCAATGCACTGCTGATGACGTCACATATTACATCACTCATGACATGCTCAGTGACATCACTCATGACATCACTGATGACATCTCAAATGACACCACTGATGACATCACTGATGACATCATCCACGTGGTCATCTGATGCACCTCCTCACACACTAATAAACTCATACACCCACTCTAAAATACAGACTACCAATATCGAAACCATAGACACACCAATAGCAGTTAGTACATACCCGCTCAGTGATTGAAACGTCTACATACACATCCACCCACTAACCTATACAGTCACTCATACACGCAGTCATTCATCAATACAGCCACTGATATATCCACTCATACACTCATATAAACACTCACACACTGCCACTCAAACAAAGAGTTACTCAAAAACCTAGTCAGTCACCCAAAGAATTAATTACACTGCCATTTACTCACCTATACAGTTATACACACAACGTCACTTATTCATACAGATACGTACTGTCTTCAACAATTACTGACATAAGCACACACTTATCCATGCAGCCACTGTCACAATCACTCACTGTCACATATACTCACTTATATACTCCAACACTCACAAATACTGACTTTCACATATGTAGTTACTTACACATATACCACTAACATATCCATTCACTCACCAACATGGCTATACGTACACTCACTCACCCATACACTCCCTAACACACGCACTCATAAACGCATACACCCAGTGAATTACCCACTCACACATCTATGCACAGAGTCACACACCCCCCACCCACCTATACAGACACTCAGGCACCCATACAGATACTCGGACAACCAATCAATAACCCACATAGACACTCATGTAGCTACTCACCAACCCATTCAGCCGCTTACACACCAACTGACAGACTGATACAGACATTTACACAGTTTAATCACTAACCCATGCATTCAGTAAGACAAGTTTAATCACTCACTTATACAGTCGGTCACGCACCTACTAAATCATCTATTCAGACACTCATACACCCACTCATACTTCAATACGCCTTGGCATTTATATATCTAAAACATATCTAAACTTTACAGAAACACACAGTCACTGGATGATGTCATCAGTGATGTCATTTGAGATATCATCAGTGATGTCACTGAGCATGTAATGAGTGATGTAATATGTGACGTCATCAGCAGTGCATTGCGGGGCGCGAGTTATAGTTAGCTCTACTAACTATAACAGCCGAATTTCTCTGGTTTTGTACGAGTAAAATGTCCAACTAACTATAACGTACCTGAAACCTATGGTTTTTTCAGTGAATTTCTAAGGTTGTTTAAATGCTAATTTCTAACTATAACGTCCCTAAAACCTATGGTTTTTTCAGTGAATATAAATATATATATATATGTATATATATATACGAACCAATTCTGAACTCCATATAGATCAGACACCGACACAGGGGAATCATTGCTATTCCATCCTTCTATTTATTTCGAAATTTCCGCTATGACGCTTTTCGGCATACCTGCCTTGTTCACATTGGCAGTCGTCAAAAAACAGAATGCTTTATTTAAACAGAGTACTGCGGTCACATGACCCAGTCATTGAATAGCTATGGAAGACAGACTCACATTACTGCTTTAAATTAAAAATATATACTTTCTCCTTACCAATGTTTTTCAATTGTTTTTTTTAAAACAAACATAACCACAATTGCATCATTGTCATTAGTACAAACATTATGATAATAGCAACATCATATCTGTTGATTAAATACTTTAGACAATAACGTCTCAATGCAATGCTCATTTCTCATTACAAGATGAGGCACTATTATTCAGAACAAGTGCTCTACAGCTCTCCACTTGTTTATTAATTCTCACAAGTGGTGCCTGCTAACTTAGCAACCTTTACAATAAATTACATATCATCATTTTATACATTAAAGTCATATCAGTAAAAAAATCCTGATGTTTAAAAATATGATGTTAAAAAATCAATATATATACATTAGTAAAAGAGTTAAAAAATGTATTTTACTTTTTCAGCAGCATCAAAAAATAAAGTGCAAGTGCAAGTTTCATTAGTCAATTTTTCATCAGAATTACTTTTCATTCTACTGACTTAAGAGGTGTTCTGAAAATATCTTCTTTTCACTTTCCACCATTTCATCCACCAGTATAAACCAAAATCATATCTCATTTAGATATACAAGTAACCTCTTTCATAATGCAAATCTATTGCAGAACTTGAAAAGATAGATGAATTAAATTTAATTAAAGTGCAAGTGCTTTACAGTACTTAGATAATAATCTTCTCTGCCCTCATTGTGCAAAATTTGCTTTTGAAAGTGCAAGTGCTTTTTACAAATTTCATTGGTTCTTGGTGGATTCTTCATGATGGTTCTTAAATTCAACTTTAAAATACCTCATCTGTTAAAGTTTAAAATTTATAATCCCATTTAATTACTTGATCTTACCAGTCTGTCTTCCATTCTCTGTTCTATATTAAAAATTATCTTAAAAACAATCTTACTACAATGGATAACTCATTCATGACAAATGGACATGCAGATCCTCTTCAGCATTTAATCCGTATGGATTTTTTGAATTGAACAACATTATGTATTTTGATTCAAGCTGGCGGAGTTTACCTTCTCTATTTCCACCTCTTTTCAATTTTTGTACTTGATCAATAGCAAAATACAATAAATCATTGATATTCCCTTTGTGCACCTCATTAATGTGGCGGGCTACCACATAGCTTTTATCATTATTCTTCACTGCCCTAAGATGCTGCAGAATACAAACGTGTACCATATGAATTGTGCTACCAACATAAACTTTAGGGCAAGTACATTGAATAATATATACCACATAATCACTTTTACAGTTTAGTGAACACCTTATTTTCCATGGGTTGCTCATCAATGGAGTTATAACTTGTTTTTCGTTTTTTCCAAACCTGCATGCTTTACATTTAAAACATATATATATTCGATTAACTCCAAAGAACGTCGTGCACTCCCAAGCTGATTATCAATGTTTATTGTGCTTGCAACAAACCGACAAACGCGTTTCAGCCACTTGGCCTTTCTCAATGTCAGTTTCAATGTTTTACATTTCCCCTTTTATTGAACGACAATCTCATTGGGCAGCTACATAAACATAAACACAAATAAAGGACTGCCGATTCAGTTGCTTATGCATCCATGCTAATCAGAGCGGCCATTTTGTAATATCTATCAATATTGTCAAAAATGTGTATATATGAATGTTTATATATTGTCAATCTCATCTTTCCAGAGAATTGTAATCAACACCTGGCACTTAAAACAGTTATAATAAACCGATTCATTTTGGGGCATGAATCTATGCTCCAAAGATCTGCAAACTCGTTTCACTGCATAGTATTTAAAATCATTCATGTACTATCAAGCCCTGAATGGGCCTTTGATCCATGTGCAATAGACATATGTTGTTGGCCAGCCTTTGTTGTTCCACATGCATTTAAATTCATTTGTTTACCATCAAGCCCTGAATGAGCAAATATTAGCTGCAAGAAAATGTACGATTAAAAATGTTTAAACCAAGATTAACAACAAATTAATTCATTAACATAACATTCTCCCATAATTGATCAAAACTCAATTGATTGATTAATTCATCAAATTTCAAACAGTTTAGGTCTTTTATTTTCATCTCTAATCTATAGAGGTCAATAAGTGCATGAATAATGCTGTTCTAAGAAAATCTAGTTACATTCCAAAAGCGTATGGGGTTTACTTTTGTCTATGTTACCCTATATAGTCCATAGTTCCACTTCGCTATTGAGGCCCCATGGTGTGTGTGTGTTTGTAGCTCAACTATGCATCTAGTTTCCAATTGTCTAAGGGATTTGACCCCATCTCCTCCTCTGTCTTTATGTGGCATTTGATCTATGCAGAAGAAACACAAGAGTTCACTTCTGCTTTGATGTGATTCAGCAATATGCTGTGACACAGGGTATGTGTCATCTTTATTTAATATGGCTCTGGCGTGCTCCAAAATAAGATTTTTAGCCGGATGAACCGTACTTCCAATATATTTTTTGTCACATGGACACACCAGGCAATATACCACAAGATTTGAGTTGCAGTTTAAGAGTTTCTTTTTTTTCTCCGCTCCTCTTTTCCTGGAATCTCATAATCTTTTACCTTAGTGCTACTTCTACACGCCTTACACCTAGTACATGGAAAAACCCCATTACTTCTGGCTTTATTACTTGTTTTTCTATGACATGACTGTGTACTAATAAGTCTTTTAATGATGTGCTCCTCCTGTGCGTGATATCTGGTCTTTCTGGTAGGGTTTTGCCTAGAACAGTGTCTGCCTGTAAAATGCCCCAATGTTTTTGAACCAGCCCTCTGATTTGTCCGGAATTTTCCGAGAAGTTCAGAATTAATCTTGCTGTGTTCTTGTCATTTGATATTTTTTTCTGGTAATTAATAAATCCTGTCTGTCTTTCTCTTGAATCTTCCCTAAGGACATTCTTAGAATATCCTCTTTCATCAAATCTACCGCATTTGTCTCTTTCTGCTTCTCTGAAATCATTTGGCAGAGAACAACTACGTTTTAACTGCAGTGGCTCTCTGTAAGGGATGCTATTTACTAACTTACGTGGGTGTTGGCTTCGTGCATGCAAAATTGCATTGCCTGCAGTTGGTTTCCTATATAACTTGGTGCACAATATGTTGTTCTTTACAAATACTACTAGATACAAAAATGGTACCTCCGTTTTGCTTATCTAGCTTGAGAATTTCAGGTTAAATTCATTTTCATTAAGAATTGCTATGTAACTCTCAGCTTCTTCTTGGGTACCTCACCAAATAACTAACAAATCATCAATGTATCTTACCCATAAGGCCACCTTTTCAACCCATTGTTCATTGGGCTCTGCCCAGGCCACGTGCTTCTCCCACCAGCCCACTAAAAGATTCGCGTAACTGGGGGCGAAGCACGTGCCCATGGCGGCTCCCTGTGTCTTGAGGTAAAGCTGTCCTGCAAATAATAAAATGTTATTATTAAAACAGAAGGAGATCAATTCTAGCAACATGGTGTTGTGTTCTTGATATTTAAGTGGTTTACTTCTCAAAAGGAATTCCCGGGCCTGTAATCCATGTTGGTGTTTTATACATATATATAAACTGGTTATGTCCATCGTGATCATAATAAAGTCTTCTTCCCACTATATATTTTGTATAGTTCTGATAAAGTCTGTAGTGTCCTGAATGTAAGAGCGTAGATCTTTAACAAAAGGTGACAAAATAAAGTCTACATATATAGATGTTTTTTCCAACAGAGTCCATTTCGAGGAAACAATCGGTCGTCCAGGCGATCTGTTACAGTTCTTATGAATCTTCGGTATGTGATGGAAAGTTGGCAAAATCGGCTAATCTACTTAAGGTTTCTAAATCATTTCCAGTTAGAATATCGGTGGCAGTTACTGTGATGTTTCTCCTTGTTTCCTTGCTCTTTGGAAGTTGCATGTAACTCTTCCTCAATTTTAATTTTCTCACATACTGATACAGATCTATGCGTGTCTCAGTGCAATCCCACCTTGTTGTTGGACAAAACGTGAGTCCCTTTTGAAGTACTCTGATTTCTACTGTTGACAATTCACGGTGGGAAAGATTGAACACTGTTAGATTATTTTGGTTTACTTGCAATATCCCCCTCTTTTGCTCCTGGTTACCACTTGGTGTACTGTATGGTTTCCTTCCTTTTGACCCTCGTCTGCTTTTGCGTTTCCTTGTTCCGGAGGGCGTGATCTTTAAGGAACTTTTCGCCAATCATTCCTTTATTAGTTGATATTCCTGGGGAAAATTTACACCTCCACTTACATGCAAGCACTCAACGCCTCATAGAGGCTTTACTGTTAGATGACCTCAGAAAGACACCAGGGTCTGATGAGGCAGGCAGGTTGGGTGGGGCAGTAGAAGAGGAAAGGCCAGGTAGTGAAAACTACTATGACCCAGACTCTGATGCTGGCCAGGGGGATCAAAATGATTCCCACCTGGAAAATCCAATTCTTCCAGAAGGTGAGGAAGGAAACCCCAGTGGGGTTCTCTTTACCCCACCTGGAAGGGTTAATAGTCT
Source organism: Calotriton arnoldi (assembly GCA_963921515.1). Taxonomy (NCBI): domain Eukaryota; kingdom Metazoa; phylum Chordata; class Amphibia; order Caudata; family Salamandridae; genus Calotriton; species Calotriton arnoldi. Next base: position 625,247 of record CAWUFW010009727.1, on the reverse strand, counting down.
ACCAAGAAGATCAAGATCTCCTTCTCAGGAATCTAATCATTTTGGTACTTCTATAGGGTCCTCTGCTTCTCATAAAAGGGCATCCTCTTATGAGAAGAAATGCCAACTGCTTGAGTTTGAGAGAGCTAAGCTCAGAATCAAGAGAGAGCAATTGGCCTTAGACAGGGCATCCCTGGAGCTTCAGAAAGCTTTACAGAAGATGGGACTAGGGTCCCATGGTGGCAGCAGCAGTGCCCCTAGAGGTAGAGATCATCCTCATGACCATAGGAACCTGAACAAGATTGTCCCTCCCTACCAGAGTGGGGATGACATCCACAAATGGATAACTGCACTGGAGAGGGCCTGTAAAGTACAGAGGGTCCCTCAGGAGCAGTGGGCAGCAATCTTGTGGCTCTCCTTTGCAGACAAAGGTAGAGACAAGCTCCTCACTGTAAGAGAAGAGGATGCTGATAATTATAAAGTCCTGAAGAGTGCTCTGATTGATGGGTTTGGCCTAACCACTGACCAATACAGGTTAAAGTTCAGAGACACCCAAAAGGCACAGACTCAGGACTGGGTTGACTTTGTAGATTGTGGTACTAAGGCTCTGGAAGGTTGGATACATGGCAGCAAGGTGCATGACTTTTTAGGATTGTACAATTTGATTATGAGGGAGCAGATCCTTAATAATTGTCAAAACCAGCTTTTACACCAGTACCTAGTGGACTCTGATCTGACCTCTCCCCAAGAATTGGGAAACAAGGCAGACAAATGGGTCAGAACCAGAGTAAAGCCAAATAATCAGGGTGGTGACCAGAAGAAAGATTCTTCCAAAAACCAAGAGAAAGGTGGGGATAAATCAAAAGACAAATCCCCTACAGGGTCCCAAAAGTCCTCTCCTGGGAGTGGGTCCCAAACTCCTTCCTCCCCTGAAAAGAAACCTTATTGCCATAACTGTAAGAAGCCTGGCCACTGGAAAAATGACCCCAGTTGCTCCAAGGCTGGCAATAAGGAGAATGTTCCTCCCAGCAATACTACCACTCCTCCTGGTACTACAAGTAGTAATCCCCCAGGTGGTAGTACTGCCCCCAAAAAGTTAGGTGGGTTGGTATGGGGAACTGAGGTGGACCCCAGCTTTTCAAGGTCCTCCTCACAGGTCTCCTTAGTCTGTGATGGTGGCATGGGATGTGCCACTTTTACTATGAGTCCCAATACTTTGGGCAAGTACAGACAGGAGCCCCTAATTAATGGTCAGAAGGCGTTGGCATTCAGGGACACAGGGGCTAGTGTCACCATGGTGACAGGGAAACTAGTCCCCCCTCAACAGCTTTTACCTGAGTTCAAGTACCAGGTGACCAACATTGATGGTATCAGAACAGATCATCCCATGGCCATAGTCAATCTCAGCTGGGGAGGGGTCACTGGCCCAAAGACAGTGGCAGTGTCCCCAAACTTGCCTGTAGATTGCCTGTTGGGCAATGATCTAGAAGTTTCAGCCTGGGCTGAAGTTGAATACCAGGCCCATTTAAAAATGTTGGGCCTCTCTGAGAAGGTTGGTGGGGCTGTTAGGGCCTCAGCCCCATCCCAGGGAAATTTTGGAGAAGTGGAGCCTGAAAGAATGGCCCACTCTACTCCACAAGAGAGCAGAAGGGTTGAAGAACAGTCTTCTTCCCCCAGACAATAGGTAAGGGTCAGCTTCCTCAGGGAACTGATCCTACCCCTAGTGAAGGAACTGCCCCAGAGGTGGTCAGGCCTGGCCTGGCAACCCCCTGATGGCAGGGGACCCTTCCAAGGTGGTACCCAGTCTGGAGCAGGTAACCTGCCCCTCTCTACCCTCCCTCTGTCAGCCCAGGGCTGCAGAGGTCAGGGAGGTCAGTGGACCCCTAAGGGCTCCCTGTCCAGAGGAACCCCCTCATCCACAGATTAGGGGTACCCAGTCTAGTAGCCCTAGCAAGGTGAAAATTCCTCAGCACACTGAGGGAACCCTCTTACCATTGGATAGGGACCTCCCCCAGATGGATTCTGTTGGGCAAAGGCAAACCTGGGACCAAGTGGTTCCAAACCTACCCTGTCCCTCCAGTGTTCCAGCCAAAGGGACCCAACCCCAGCTGTAGGCAGCCAGAGGTTGACCCTTTGTGTCAGATACAACTCAGTCATGGAAAGAAAGGCCTCCATGGTGACCAGTGATCTGAGGAAGCTGAGGCCAACTTTATTAGGGCCTCACTTCTATACTCAGACACCCCACCAGCCTTTTACTTTGCCAAAACACACCACAGATAGTAATTCAAAATGGTGGAGATCATCCAATACCCTTGGGGTTAGGAATTGCTTAGTGGACCATAAGACAGGGGGTAACCATGCTAGTGCAGGTTCTTCCTTATATGGCCACTTAGTCAATAAAGGCTCAACTGGACAAGGTTAGCCTTATCTCCTTTCGTTTGGGGGGGGGGGGCGTTATGTAGGAAGGTGGAATCTGACTCCATGGTTGCCCCCACTTTTTTCCTGGTGTTTTGCTGGTTTTCGACTTAGTTTGGCTGGGATCCTGCTATTCAGGACCCCAGACTATCTGCTTTCCCCTTAAATTGATTGCATGTACTTTAGGTACACTCCAGATTGGATTCTGGGGTACCATTATAAGTCCCTAGTATATGGTATACTATGTACCCAGGGCATAGGTACCCCAGGGGCCTCCCAGGGGCTGCAGCATGTATTATGCCACCCCTGAGTGGCCATCAAAAATTACACAACAGGTCTGCTACAGCAGCCTGTGTAAGGTGGTGTATGCACCCCTTACTGAGATATAGGTTTCCTATATCTCTCCATATCACTGCACATGTAAACCTATCAGTGACCCCTATGGCAGGCCTTAACAATCCTGAAGGCAGGGTGCTGGGTTTCATGTGAGAGGGTGCCCATGCATGAGCAGAGCCCCTCTGCAGCTTTCGGAATCTTTATTCCGGGATTGTTTGTGATGCAGCCAGACCATATACTCTTACGTGCATTATAACCTCGCGGTAAATGCTAATTTGAGAATGGCTGCATGGAAACATGTCGTGTTTGGTGTCAAACACCTTGGAATCATACCTCCACCCCAGTACTGGGGTGGGAGGTATGATTCCTCCCTTTTAGAGGGAGCCACATGGCATCACCGGTACAACCGGTACCAGCTTAACAGAACCCTGGCATCACAAAATGGATGTTGCAGCCACAGACACGAGTCTGCCCTCCTGCTGCTTGACGAAACTCCGGCAGAGGAGGCCTGGACAATAGGTTTCCTGTCACAGGGAGGTGCGACCACCTGCCAAACAGGCTTTAGTGTATTGGGGGTGGGTGCACTCCAAGAGTGCTTTGAAGTCTGCACTGGGGGCACATTTGGTGTCCCTGTGCATAGTCCAGCTCAAACCGGTTGCAGGGGCTGCCAGCCCCTGCTCTGGCGCGAAACTGGACAAAGGAAATGGGTGTAATCACCCCTCTTTCCTGACCCTCCCATTGGTGGGTCCCCAGAGTTTGTCCAACCCCTTCCTTGGGTATAAAGTAGGAAACCCTGACTACAGGACTTTAGATTACACCTGGACTAAACTCTGATACCAGAAACCAAGTACTTCGATGATCTACACTACGCTGGATGACTGAAGAGTCTCCCTTGGAGTAAAGGAGTTACTCCCCTGCAAGGCAGGCACCTTTAACGCAACTGACCGGTTGGCATCTCCGAAGCTCCTGCGGACTCCGAAGAATATTGCCACACAGGAGGTGGGTTCCCGAGGTCTCTGAGGTCGATCTGTGCCCACAGCAAGTCTGAGGCCCGTATCCCTCGTGGAGACCATGCCACCTGAACCCCTGGACACCGCAACCATTTGCAGAAGCATCAGCTTTCCGGCAATCCCTGAAGCTGAGCTTTGAGTTACTTGTAGCCCAGACCCCGAGCAGTAATCCCACTGAAGATTGCAGGCCTACACTCAACGAGTGTTCCATGGGCCACCATTTTGTGATTCCTCTTGAGGTCCCTTCGTGATCCCTGGTCCATTGACCTGTGGGTCCCCAAGAAGGCAACTCTAACTTTTATTGGGCTTCCCTGGTTGCTCCAGATGTGCCCTGACTCTCCATTGCTTAGGGAGTCCGCCGGACCTTGCTGGTCCGCACAGAAGCATCTTTTCTTTTCCTGCGTGGGTTGCTGTTGCCAAGGCTTGTTGTGGTCAATCCAATCACCGACATCCCAGCATTCAACATCCTTTATGGGACAGCTCGAATCCGGCTCCTGGTTGTCGTCGACATCTCCGGGACCCCGTGGCTGCAGAGTCAAGCTTCACCTCTTCGCACCTGAAGCACCCGACATCGGTGGGGATTCGATTGCTCCGCTCCTGGTCACTGGCTAGTGACCCAGACTCTGTCCCCTCTGCTTTCAGGTTCTTCACATCTTCGATCCAGGTTTGGATCCACCCGGACACTTTTCTCCTTCACGGCAGCAGCACTTTGCAGCAGATCGCCATTGAAAACGACGGCGATTCCCGACACCCTTTGACACCTATGCACCCGGCTTCCCTGGGTGAGGTAACTCGAGTACTCCGGTGCTCCCGTGGGTGTTGGCCCTAGAACCCCTTAAGTCTAAAGGGGTTTGCTGAAAGTCCTCTCCTAAGTGTCCTTTATCTTTAAAATTCCAACCGCGACTTTCCGCATTGAATCCTACGGCGCTCGCGGCTGTGTTCTCACACTGCACACGTCCCCCGTGGGTCTCCTGTCACTACCATGGGTGGTTCCTTGGGGTCCCAGCGATTCTATGTGCTCTAGGCACCGTGTCTAGTCACGGCGTGGTTCTTATACCACTTTCTTAGTATATGGTTTGGTCTCCCCCTGGAGCCCACTGTGTATTGTGCTATTTACTGTCGTTTTAATACTGTGATACTGTGTATCTTGAACTCTAATCTCATAAAGGGATTAGTAGTTAGTGTTTAGAAATAAATACATATATTTTATATATATCTTGTGTGGTTCTCCTTTCATTTAGTCATTCAAGAGGTTATAATCTGGTAAACCAAGCTGCTTTATACTCCTTCAAGGCTTAGCCTGAAGGCTGCTCTCCACAGCTACCACTAGGATAGCTTTCTGTAAGGTTGTCTTTAAACCTACCATCAATAAAGGTCGTTTGGACTGGTGCAAGGTGCCCACTATAACTAGTGGACAGCATATGCCAGGCCAACTTCTCACACCAATGAAACAACCAGGTAGGATATCTCTCAACCCCCACACTAGAGAAATGGAAAGAAGGGTGTCTTCCAAACTTTGAGCATTTGAAAAATGAATCTAGGGGATCTTTCAACCCTTGAGACAGAGGAGAGGTAATATTTTCCACACTCTGCCAAACAGGAAAATAGTATGCAACATGGCCCTTTGGACAACTCAAAAATCATTTTCTCAACCACTTGCAGGAGAAAAGAAAAGTTTATACCCCTCACACACTGATGAAGTAAATACACCCCCTTTATGGGAAACATTGTGATGCTGCACTAAACAGGCTAATACTTTTGTAAAAAATAAAATGAGAGCAGGGTGTGATACGACTCTTGAAACTGGAAACAGGGTAACACTCTTGCAACATTGAGACCCGGGTGCAGTTTGACCTTTGCCATTTTAAACAGGATTAGATCCTTGAAACAATGAAAACAGCACACAATTATACCTTTCCAACTGTAAGCTGGATGAAACCCTTGCTAAATACACTAACATCAAAGATCATGACACACTTCAATAAATAAGGAAACTTAAGACATACATGTGCAGCATGCTCACACGAGCATTTGTCATTGTATTTACACCTTGAAAATGACATCAACAAACATGTAAAAATATATAGTGAGCAATGCAAAAATATGCGACAATTAGATCTGGAGAAAATTCAATGTACACTGAATGGAACAGGAAAACAGAAGTACATAACTTTTCTGACTTTAAACAAATATGAACAACATACTATTTTTGTACAGTAACATATATTTGTGGCAGGAAAATGTGAATATGTGTAAAGTACACCTCAAAAAACACAAAATACCTTAAACACAAGGTGAAGTAATGGTTGAAAGATACTAAGGGCCTTATTATGAGTTTGGCGGTCCGACTGCTGTAGAACCATGTCAGCCAACAGTCCATGGCACTGGTGGTCCAAAGACATCCGTATTACGAGTTGACCACGGGGCCGGCAGTGTGGAGGCAGGGATCTTGCGGCGGTGCGGAGTGCTTTTTCCAAATATATGCCTGTGTGTACATTTCAACTGCATATGTGTCAGAAGCACATATATGCATGATATATGTGGAAAAATACCATACACCCATTACCGGGGTTCAGCCCATATGTGGGCAGTCCTGGCAATGGGTATTTGGTACAAAAAAGGCTCACCTGTATATCACCGCACACAGGGTCATAATCCTTGGGGTGAAGATCCTGCTGTGAAGGGGGGCCTGGAGACAGGATTCCACATCGGACTCTGCCTGGAAGAAGAAGAAAGAGGCAAGTACGCACCTCAAATCCTTCATCACTGCCACCTTGAAGCAGGAGGTTAGACCGCCGCGGTCGCTCGTGGGTCAGACAGCTCGTAATATGCACAGCGGTGCAGCTCTCCCGTACCGCCCTATGGTGGCTGCCTTTCCCTGAACGCAAACCTGACTATCAGTGGTCTGCTGGTGGTCTCAGCAGTCCAGCAGCAGTCTTCCCAAAGCCAATCTGCCCAACTCGTAATACGGGGTCGGACCACTGAGCTCTCCATGCTTGGACCAATACCGCGGATATGGAGGTCCACAGGACCGCCAAACTCCTAATAAGGCCCGAAGCAAATTTTACCCTGTGTCATTTAGGAGCTGGCGTGCAGATCGGCGCCGAGACTAAACAACTGCATTTGAACAGTGGCGATGTTTAACAAACATAATGATGTGGATTTTTTGAATAATCACTCTTAAACTTGAGCATGAGACTTGAGGAACTGTTGCATGAGAAGACTCCTAGCCGTTCTGGGAGATAAACAAAGCAACCCGAGAAGAGGCTTGAATACGCACAAAAGGCCCAGCGCAAGAACAACCAATGGATGAGAGAAGCTGGTGAATAGTCTGGCGACAATGACCATTCCGGGTAATGGGAGGAGGCGAGGCCACTGCTTGATTCAGCTCATAGTGGCATAGCATGTTTATTAACAGGAGCCAGCATAGGTCTGAATGCCAAGTGACATCTCCCTGGAACCACCACACCAGTGTGTTCCATGAAAGCATCGGAGAGCTGCATGGCAAGTCACCCCTCTTCAATATCATTCCTGCCCTTATGTAAAATTGTCTCACGTTTTCAACTGTATTTCTTCCAGAAAGTGTTTGCTACATAAAATCTTTTCTTGCTACCTGTTTTATAACTCCTTTAATTTAGTTCAGAAAAATATTTATAACTATGCGAATTGTGAGAAATTGGGTTGTTGGTTTGGGGGGCGCGGCAGGGGAGAGGACCCTACTCAAACAACAGTCACAATCCTTGTCAAGTTTAGCGACAAAAAGTCCCTAAATTACCTGTACTTAACCCTCTGGTAGCTTGGCACAAAAACAGTCAGGCTCAACTTAGAGGCAATGTGTATGTGGGCTACTTAAGTGGGTGGCACAATACATGTTGCAGGCCCACTAGTAGCATTTAATTTACCAGCCTTGGATATATGGTGCTGCCACAAATTTATCTTCTACAAATAAAAATGCATTTAACTGAAAAAAGGCAAAAGTATATGACAAATAAAACAGACATTTGAAGGCAAAAATTTGTACTAGGTAATCATACTTAAGCATTATAAGCATATAAAAGGAATAATAAAGTACTGATTTGAGTTAGCTTAACCGACTATGCCATATTTATTACAAACTAATACATCAGCGTTGAAACTGTTCACCTTGAACTGTTGTTCTGAACAAGATGTTTTTCTCTTTTGCAGCAAATGCTGTAACTTTCCAGAAGCCTTCTGTTAGCTAATTAACAGGCATTTGTTTTATATTATACAACTGATAGTGATGTTTTCACCGAGAGGAGAGGATTCAACAGGAAGGATGACACATAGGTAGAACTGTCTGACCTGCAAATTGTGGACGAGGTATATTTTTAAGGACTAGTGTCTGTAGCCTATTGTGTAGATTTGAGAACTTGGGAAGTTTGCCTATTCACAAGAGTATACTAAAATCCTTTTGGATACTGCGGTAGATGAAAATAAGCATGTTTTCAACTAGACTATTGTGTGTTCTATTAGTGCATACTCCTAGAATAGAGAGGGGCTTCAATCAATTGCATCTGCTGGAGACTCATCTCAGAGTCTCTTGAGATTGTATCTCTCTTCATGGGAGGCTGCTAAGCCTATTTTCTGATGTCTGCTGTTTTATTGCTGGGAATACTTTCCAGCTTGATATGCAAAGGCTTTATGCTTATGCAGTGATTCTCTCATCAGAACTCTTTATTGGGTATCTGAGCCGACATCTTATTCTATTTTACTCCAATTTAATTTAGATCATTTCTAATGATACTTAAAAGACTAATGCTGATTGAATACATAATTACCTAAAGAATTGGCCATGTCCCTGAAGTCCAAATCCTGATCTTGAAGGCTGAAGGATTTTGCAGTTCCAAAGGCAGTTGTAGCGGTGTTGGTGTGAGTATCAATAGGGTTATGCATTGCAATTGTCTTTATTAAGTTTCATCATTGTGTTGAAGTTGTGTGGCTTGTATTTTGGTAGAGGCTAATAGTTTGGTTGCGGCTAAGCGCTTGATGTTGAGCAGTTGAAGTTATTGGACTCGGAGTAGTCCAGGATAGTTAGGAAATAATAGGTTGGAGGCTTACTTGTCTGCTAAGGTTTCGTGGTGCCGGTTTGTGGAGTACTATTGACTGCACATTTGAGATAGGTACTGTAACAATTTTTTGGTGATTGTAGTAATATTGATTGGAGTAAGTTGAATCTATTCTGTAAAGTAGAAACTATATCTGCCATGGTGGCTTCTGCTGGTCGAGAAGTCATCTGTATGTGCATGTGTGTGGAAGTCAGTGAGTGATGAAGTGTTTTTTGTGTGAATGAACTACTTTAAACTCTTTAGCGGAGTAGACAAGAGTTATTTGTTTATTGTGTTTACTTAAAGATGTAGAATTTCATATACAAGAAAATTGTAAAGGACGGAGAACCACTGTAATGAATGAGAATTACATCAGAGTGTACTGCTCTTGGATAGGTTAATTAGAGTGAAGTGCCATACTCTGATTGGTTGACGAGTCATCAAGGGTTAAACTGCAATAGGTTTACAAAAATGGGATCGTTTCAGGATTGGAAGAAAATACTGATGCATACGCAAATGTAAATTGAATGAAAACATTGACATTTCTTAATTGAAAATTGTTCATATGTTGAATTTTTGCAATCATGAATTGTTTTAAAGCTATTAGAGATTTGATGGGAGGGGATGTGTGAGTCCCTGTTTGGGAGGGTGAGGAGACTCCACCAGAAGGTATGGCAAGTCATTACATGACAATAAATGTAGGGCTTCATACATGTTTGTAGCTTCGTCAATGGCACAAGATCACTGAAAACGAAGGAGCATTCAGATGTCTACAATATGGTACTTTTGATTCAAAGATTATTGAACATTAAAGGGAGAAGTTAAATTAAATGAAGCCACTTCCTAGACCCACACAGTATGAAGCATTAAATGCTTGGGAGTGAGAAGCTCATGCCAATGAGAAAGAACAGTATCAGAATAGAGCAAAGAGAGCAATGCGAATTACACAGATGCTCAATGGAATGAAGGACAGCAGAGGTGGAGGAAATGCATAGTTGAGGGCGCTAGGATGTATCCAGCAATAACGACGGAAAAGCCTAAAAAGAATCAGAAGCAGGGAAATGATGATGATGATGATGAGGAAGCTTGAAGAAAAACACTGATAGCGATTTGGGGATGACATTTTAGATGTTTTGTTATCCTCACATCCACCAGCATATCTGGCTCCCAAAACAAGTACAGAGGGTTTTACAACCACTAGTGTTACAGTGGCTACAGCCCTGTTTGATTCGAGTATAACGCAGATTTTGAGACCACTTCTAGGACTGCACCAGTTGAAGTGGCCCATACGGTAATAGCTTATGTATTACTGCTTCTATTGTGACTGTTCCTGCAACCGTGTCACAGATTGTAACAGCTCAACTCTTAATGAATCCTGTAGCAACTACAACAATAAATATTTTACAGAATTCTGTTGTTAAAAGTGCTGTAGGAGGGTTTATCCTGATGTTGCAAAACTCACAGATTGTTGCCTGAACTCTACCACAAAATGTCCAATCATTGAAAGATGGGAGATGCATGGTCTTTACAACACAAATTGCACAGGGTGAGACAGGACCATTTGATGATGGGATTATTTCCATGGTTTGAGAAAACCTCCGAAAATAAAAGAGCAGGAGACACAGACTACTAGCCAGGAAAGAGTGAGACCACTAGATGTACCAAAGTTAAGGGTGGAATTGGAAGAAATTATTAGAGGATGTCTAGACATTTCACATTTGAATCAATACCAGGAAATGTAATTGATATATCTGAGTAAAGAAATCACAAGATGGGAAGCTGTCATACATAATAACAGAACTGGCAGGAAAATATGAAGTGGACCTTTCCAAGAGAGTTCCTTTAATGAAAAACGTTAGGGCACAGTTAGATGATGAAGCTATTGTGGCCATGCCATCCCCAGGAATGAAACTGCACATTTCTGAATTGGTAAAATGCATTTTAAAATGGAGCAATTTCGACAGATTATAGAGTAAAAGGGCAAAGAAAAGATAGGAACAAGAAACAATCAGATGCTACAGAAGCTAATAGTAAACCATGCTCAGTAGTCCCAGATAAAGATGATGTTCGAACTTTCCCTATGAGGGAGATACCAGGTGGAGGGTATGCTCATGTACCGTGAAGTAGAGGTGATCTTGCGAACAACTTTCCGAAATTAAGAGAGACTCCTGCCCAATGGTATACACAGTTGACAGATTTATGAAGATATTGAAGGTTTTGTGGACGGACTTGAACACTTTCTGTGATAATGTGATGCCAAGTGATTTATAGGCTGAATATAAAACAGCTGTGCAACGGGCTCATATTGAACCTCGAAGGGATGCTCGTACCCATGCATCCTCACCTATGATGATGACAAAGTAAGAAGAGGTGATTACTGTTGGAAGGCGGATTATTAGTAGGGGTAAGTATGCACCTACCACTAGCAATAAGGCCACCAACACAATATAAGGTCCAGACATGATTTCAATAAATTATTCCAGTGCTCAACCCTTGGTAGCTGGCAACGAACAGGAAAGCTTAACTTAGGAGACAAGTATGTAAAGCATTTAAAAAACACCAATACATTAGATAAGTAAGACACAACACACAATAAAAATCCCACACCAGTTTATAAAACTAAGAATATTTCTATCTTTAAAATGACACCAAAACGACAAAAATCCAATATAGGGAACTGGAAATTAACCCTGGCGGAGTTTGCGTAGTCGCGCTACGCTGAGTTCCGCGAAGTGGTAAAAAACTCGGCGAGCTACGCAGAATTCCGCGAGCACGCGGAGTTGCTTGTTCCGCCCGTTCGCGATGCGTTTTTCCTGTTCGGGAACGCGTATTGCGTGTTCGGGACGCTGTTTGCGTGCTCGGGGGAAATATCTCGCGAACCTGCCCATGCGGTCGCCAATGGGCGCGCCCATCTTGTTTTTCACTTGTCCCGCCCGTTCGCGATGCCTATTTCCTGTTCGCGAACGCGGATGTCCAATGGCGCGTCCGAATGACGTGTTCGCGATCGCACACACTCGCGGGATCGCATGGCCGGCTACCAAAATCTCGTGGCGCACGCGAACAGATAGGAAAACTCGTTGGCGAATGCAGGGATCCCTGTAAGTCACTACCGCGCGCGCGAAAACGCATTTTGAAAGCGCGAACAAGGGAAAAACTCCGCTACGCCGCGGATCGCGGAGTTTTCGGTAACTCCGTGTTCTACGTGGAATGCGGCGTTGCCAAAAATCCGCAAACTCCGTGAGCGGAGCGGATTTTACCGCCCAGGGTTACTGGAAATATGAATTTTTTAAGATTTACCACTTTCTAGTGCTTAAAAACATACAGCACCAACTTGGGACATCTGGTCGTGCTTGACCAGAACAAAGTCAAAGTTTGAGGCCGACCGCGATGGAGCCCTGGCCGGATACACTAAGCAGGAGGCCCTGGTCAATATTTTACCTAAACACTTAGAAACTTTTCTGGAGGCTTTTCTCTCAATGGTGAGCAAGGTACTTCGTCAGGCAGGAGTCACATCGGGTTCGCCGGCTTGATTCAGCTGGAGCTCCTGGAAGCCTTGAGCTCCAGAGCTTTCAGCGGGATGAACCTGAAATGCAAGCGGGGTTGCGGTTGAAGGTAGTCGGCTTGACTCTTGATGTCGGGTTGGTCCACTTATGTAGCTTTTTCCAAAAGTTGCTCCAAACTCATCCAAACTTCTGGAACTTCTTCCTGAAGTTCCTCTTATGGGTTTGAAGTGTCCAAAAGAGAAATCCAAGGGTCTAGAAGCTCTTGAAAGTTTGGGACTACAATTCCCACAATGCACCTGTCAAATCCTTGAAAGTCCCATGGACATATTCCAGGTTAGGGACATCTTGAGGGAAATGGTGCAGGGAAGCTCTGTTAACCTGTTGCTTTCAGGGAGTCCAATCCTTAATCCTCAAAGTCCTCAGGGCTGTAGTTCCAAGTGTGCAACAAGAACAGTACCTCAGGGAGCAATCCTGTGTGGTGCAGACCAGGGTTCCAGCAGGTGAGTCCTTCTTCTCCTTGTAGTTTCAGGCAGCAAATCCTAGTTCCTATGCAGCTCTCACATATTTATTCAATGATCTGGGGCAAGAAGCAGGGGGCACCCCTGTCCAATGGGGTGCAGGGTACCACCCAAAAGCATGACAGCTTCCTCCAATTTGTGGCATATTCTTGTCCCACAAAGTACTTCACTTTAAAATAAATTCAAGATGGAGGATTCCTCTCCAAGAGTGTAAGACCTGGCTAAACCAACCTACTTGTGTGGCTCATTTCCCTTAACACTCTCCCTCCACCTCCTGCATATTCCATTCCCGGGCCTGCCATCTGGCTGGGTGTACAGGAAGAGGGGGTAGGCCTGGCTTTCATTCCTTACTGTCCTGCTCTCTTTGAAGCCCAGTTTGATTTACCCAGTTCTGGACCTTACCTGTTCTCTGCAGCTGCACAGCTCCTCCTATCAGATAGCCTTTGCTCTATGCAGGCCACTTATCACCTCATCTGAGCAGCTTGGCTAAGCTTGTTAAGGCTGGCCAATCGGGAGAGGCTGCTTAAAGGCTGGATTTTGGCTCACGAAAAAGAAAGTTCTATAATTTATGTTTTGCACTAGTTATGATAAATTCTGCAGTGACAAGTTGTTGGATTTATCATTGCCAATAGTTTAAGCCCTTGAATTATATTTTTTGAGCTCCTTCCTAGCAATATTTATACTTAAATAACATATTCTAATGTTAGCCTATGGAGCTAATAAGAAGAAAAACGAAATTGTCTCTAGTTGGCAGGTTGTTACCCCGTCCACGTAGGGACCCTTCTTCCTAGTCAGGGTAAGGGCGATACACTTCTAAAATAACCCCTGCTCACCCCCTTGGTAGCTTGGCACGAGAAGTCAGGCTTATCTCAGAGGCAGTGTGTAAAGCATTTACACTTAACCAGCAGTAATACAGTGAAAACACTACAAAAGGACACCACACCAGTTTTAGAAAAATAGCCAATATTTATCTATGTAAAACAAGACCAAACACAATAAAAATCCACCATACAGCTCTTAGAAGTATTAATTAGCAAAACTAGACTTAAAATACAGGGGCATATTAGCAAGACCGGCGATAAAATTATCGCCGTTTTAGCGGCAGGAAACTGCCGCTAAAACGGCGATAATGGGCTTGCTAATATGCGTTATAGAATTCAATAGAAGCCCAGGTTAGATGTGGAGGACATCTAACCTGGGCTTCTATGGAATTCTATAACGCATATTAGCAAGCCCATTATCGCCGTTTTAGCGGCAGTTTCCTGCCGCTAAAACGGCGATAATTTTAACGTGGGTCTTGCTAATATGCCCCACAGTTCCTTCAAGCCAATAGCTCCGTCTGGGGCTATCATGACGTTGTGAACAACAAATCCAAAAAGTTCTGGCTGACTTCGGCGTCGCGGGCCTGCTACGGTGTCGGGAAGACCCGCAAAACAACACCTTTAGGAATTCAGGGTGTCGGGGACCTCGCGGTGAGTTCCGAAGAGCTGGCCTTCGGCAGGCGTAGTTTCTGGAGGTCAGTGCAGAAGTCATTGGGCCCTCAAAGTCCCATGTGTTGCAGATTGAACTCTGTGTGTTTAAAGTCTGGAGCACCGGCAGGCGTCGGGCTGTGGTGCAAAGTAGGGCAGGGCTGGTCGCGGCGCTGGCAGGTTACGGTGCAAGCAGCGTCGTCGTCACTGCTGAAGCGCTGTCATCGACTGACAAACCGGAGTCGATGGTGCCAGCGTCGGTAGGCCAAGGATGTGTGAGGGACGGGGCGGTGCGTCGTGTAACTTACAAGCGGTGCCCTCAAACCATGGTGCAAGCAGTGGCATAGATGTTGGCATGGAGCGGCATCATCGGCGATACCTGGGCGGTGGCGTGAAGCGAGGTGATGCGTAGTGCAGAGCCCACAGGTCACAGTGCAAGCAGCAGCTCTGTGGCGGCGGCAGTGAGACCATGGTTGTGGTGAAAAGTGCGGCGTGCCCTCTGTGGTGCCTTCAGGACACGGAGCGAGCAACGGAGTCGTTGAAAGGCATCGGGTTGTTTTTTCTTCGATTGCAGCACAAAACACAAAGTTCCCAGGGCTGGTAGCAGATGAACTTAAAGTCTTTGCTGTTCCTGAGACTTCTTGAACAGGGGGAAAGCTCTACCTCAAGCCTTTGGAGAAACTCAAACAAAGAAGTTGAAGAAAGATCAGTCCAGTCCTTTCCCTGCCCAAGACAGAAGCAGCCACTGCAGGCCAACAGAGCAAAACACACATCAAAGTGGTAATTCCTCCTCAAAGCTTCTCCAGCTCTTCTTCTTGGAAGGCTCCTTGATCCAAAAGAGTTCTAAAGTCCTGTGGTGAGGGCCGCATTCATACCACATGTTCTCTTTGTCCTCTCTGTGGCAAGGGTCTCTGAGCCAGTTCTACCCTCTCTGGCCTAGTTTCACTACAGGAGGTGGAGACAGCATTGTGCAGAGGAGACACTGCCTATCCAGGTACTAGTGAAAACCTCTCCCACCACTCTAAATGTAGACCAGGCCTATTCAGCCCTGCTATGAGTCACCCAGGAAAGACAGGACACACCTCAACCCACCTTGTGACTGTGTACAGTGAATGCACATCCTCAGCCTCTGTCACGCCAAAAGTCAATACACAAACCAGCAGAGGCACACAGAATGGTTATACAAGAAACTGCCTACTCTCTAAAACATGCAAAAGAAACAATTGATGGACGGAATGCTGGACAATGCAAACATTCACCCCCAGTCACAAGGATCTGGGTTAAATCCATCATTCTTTTGCTCACCACACCACCCCAGTTTGGACCCAGCAATATGCAAACAGTCTTCACCCTGTTCCTTGTGGGAACAGTCCAGCCCGAACTGCCAAGCCAGGTCCTCCCTGGACCGGAAACAAGCATCCTGGGACCGGTTTCAGGGCATCACCCTTCATCAGCCAGGCTAGCTTGAATCCAGTGGTGTAGTGAGCACGGGACCCATGTCTGGGCATATCCTTCCCACTTAGGGCGACAAATGCAAAAGAAACAATTGATGGACGGAATGCTGGACAATGCAAACATTCACCCCCAAGTCACAAGGATCTGGGTTAAATCCATCATTCTTTTGCTCACCACACCACCCCAGTTTGGACCCAGCAATATGCAAATCAGTCTTGACCCTGTTCCTTGTGGGAACAGTCCAGCCCGAATTGCCAAGCCAGGTCCTCCCTGGACCAGAAACAAGCATCCTGGGACCGGTTTGAGGGCATCAACCTTCATCAGCCAGGCTAGCTTGAATCCAGTGGTGTAGTAAGCACGGGACCCACGTCTGGGCATACCCTTCCCACTTAGGGCGACAAATGCAAAAGAAACAATTGATGGACGGAATGCTGGACAATGCAAACATTCACCCCCAGTCACAAGGATCTGGGTTAAATCCATCATTCTTTTGCTCACCACACCACCCCAGTTTGGACCCAGCAATATGCAAATCAGTCTTGACCCTGTTCCTTGTGGGAACATTCCAGCCCGAACTGCCAAGCCAGGTCCTCCTTGGACCGGAAACAAGCATCCTGGGACAGGTTTCAGGGCATCACCCTTCATCAGCCAGGCTAGCTTGAATCCAGTGGTGTAGTGAGCACGGGCGCAGGGTCAATACTGATTTGCATATGGCTGGGTCCAAACTGGAATGGCATGGTGAGCAAAAAAATGATGGATTTAGGCCCAGATCTCTGTACTGGGGTGAATGTATGACATTGTTCTGCATTCTGTCCATCAATTGTTCTTTTTGCATTTGTCACCCCGAGTGGGACGGGTATGCTCAGACGTGGGTTCTATGCTCTCCATGACACTGGAGTCAAGCTATCCTGGTTGCTGAGGGCTGAAAGCCCGAAACCGGTCCTAGGATGCTTGTTTCCAGTCCAGGGAAGACCTGGCCTTGGCAGTTCGGGCTGGACTGTTCCCATTGAGCGCAGGGTCAATACTGATTTGCATATGGCTGGGTCCAAACTGGAATGGCATGGTGAGCAAAAAAACGATGGATTTAGGCCCAGATCTCTGAACTGGGGTGAATGTATGACATTGTTCTGCATTCTGTCCATCAATTGTTCTTTTTACTTTCTAAAAGAGGCATTTTCAAACTCACAATTTAAAAACCATCTCCCTAAAAAGATGTGTTATTAAATTCTGAGTTCAGAGAGCCTAAACTCCATTTTCTGCATCTTGTCCCAATGGAAAGTTATACTTGTAAGATGTTACAACGCAACTCCCATGTTAGCCTATGGGGCAGATGGCCATGTAATAGTAAAAAATGAAATTGGCAGCATTTCACTATCAGAACATGTCACGCACACCAAGACATGTCCTACCTTTCACATACACTGCACCCTGCCCAGGGGGGTACCTTGGGTCTGCCTGAGGGTTGCCTTATATGTAAAAAAAGGGAAGGTTAGGGCCAGGCAAGTGGGGGCACTTGCCAGGCTGACATGGCTGTAAAATCTGCACTGCAGTGGCAAGTCTGAGACACCTTTGAAAAGCTGTTTGTGTGGGTGGGACAATCAGTGCTGCAGGCCCACTAGTAGCATTTGATTCATAGGCCCTGGGCACACACAGTGCACTCACTAGCAAATCAAATATCGCAACTATGGAAAAGCAATCATACACAATTTACATGGAGAGCATATGCACTTCAGCACTCAATAGCTGTGGTAAAGTGCCCAAAATCAACAAAAACAAGGTCAAAAACAGGACGCCAAAAAGCAAAGAGTCTGGGGTTAAACCCGCTGAAAAAGCCAAGTCTAATAGGATTGACAGCTTTTCCCTCACCAGGGCATATAAAACAACTTTTATAATGTCCCTGCTTATAGTTACATGGCACCCCACCCCTGGGGCTCCTAGGGGAAACCTTAGGGGTGACTTGTATATGTAAATAAGGTAGATTACCACTTTGGAAGTGCCTTTAATTCCAAAGTCGAATTTGCATATAATTTACTTTTTAAACAGTCGGCAAAGAACGGCTGCCTTTAGAAATTTCAGCAGGCAATCTTCAGGGCCTCTAACCCCCCCTTCCCTATTATATACTAGGGATTTATAGGTAGTTTGAATCCCCCTTGCCTTATTATATACTAGGGACTTGCAGGGGTCTGTAATGATACCTAATTACCATATACCCTTTTCATAAGAGCACTGGCCCTGGGCCTGGTTAGCAGAGCTCAGGGCACAGTCAGAGTCACTTACCACCAGTATCAGTCAAAAAATGGGAGAGAACAGGGCAAAAAAGGATGACTTTCTCACAATTACCTTTTTGAAAGGAAAGGTTTCAGCGAGGGATACTGATTGGTTCAAGATCAATAGACCTACTCAGGAAGCTAGAGAATCGGTGCACGCTTATTATGACCGATTGCTGCAGGTTTTTTAAACAGCACAGCGGGCAACAAAATCCCAAAAAGGGAGATATGGGGAGTTTGTGTCACAGTTTGTACTTTGGTTGCTACTAGAAATTAGCATACACATACAACAGAACTAAGGGGCATATCAGCAACAGACGGCGATAAATATCGCAAAGCGCGCTTAGCGCTTTTATATTTATCGCCATCCATCGCTGGAATTTATCGCCCGGTTAGCGCGTTATCAACAACGCGTTACTCCAGGGCGATAATATTCCAGCGCTAACCAGGGAAATGGGCCAACCTCGCTGGAAAACCAGTGATGTTGCACTCAAAACGGCAATAGCCTTGGTGATACGACCCTGTGGTCGTATCACCATAATCCACCTCCCATGTTGTGAATGCCTTAGTCAGGAATTTAACAGACGTTAAATTCCTGCGTTAAGGCAGAGTTAGCGCAACGATTATTATCGCTAAGGCTCTTTGCTAATATCGCGAAGCTGCCTTAGCGATAATTTCCCATGTAGTTTTCCCAGCCACGCCTACTTAGCATCTCATTAGCGATGTTTATCGCTGAGATGCCAGGCATTGGGAATTCGGCAGCTAACATGTGCTAATGCATGTTAGCGCTGCCTTGTTTATAGGGCGATAGGAATATCGCCGCTTTAGCGGCAAAAAGTGCCGCTAAAGCGGCTATAATGCCCTTGATGATATGCCCCTTGGTTTGTCGGCAGACAAAGCCCTTAAATGAGATCCTGAGGTATGCAAAATATTGTAGTGATGAGCAAGAAATGAAGCAGACGAGGCTTAAAGGAAAATGTATGTTGGCCCAGACTAAACTGAAACAGAAAGGGTTTCAAAGTCAGTTGTATGTGGGGAATGTTGGTGGAATGCAGGTTGTTGGTTTCCAGACTGGAAGACAGATGGTCCATGGTAAAGTGGGTGCTCCTTAGGGTAGAGGTCGAGGTGTTTTGCTTGAGGGTTAGATATTGCAATGCTGAAGAAATCAACTCCTTGTCACTATTGCAACAGGCATAGGAAGAGAGAGCGTAGGCAAAATCCAAATCAAGTAAGTGGTGATGGACAAATACAAGGGATAAACTACACGCAAATACAACATTTTCCAGTTCAGGATCTAGTTCAGTGAATGCAGATATCAACACAGTGTAGGGCACCCTCCAGTGCAGGAAATCTACTGGGCTTCTAAACCCCTCTGCCCTATTATACACTAGGGACTTATAGGTTGTTTGATTCCCCCTTGCCCTATTATATACTAGGGACTTGCAGGGGTCTGTAATTATACCTAATTACATATATCTTTTTCAAGAGAGCACTGCCCCTGGGCCTGGTTAGCAGAGCCCAGGGCACAGTCAGAGGCACTTACCACCAGTGTCAGTCAAAAATGGAGGTGAACCGGGCAAAAAGGATGACTTTTTCACATGCCCCCCAAATGAAAGGTGATGGGTAACTAACCTACACCCTGGTATTCCTCATTAACAAAGTGCAAAAACCTAGAAAAAACATCCACATGGTCAGTCCCTGGTCTGTGTTCCACTGTGAAGTCCATTGCCTGTAGAGAAATGGACCACCTCAATAGCTTGGGATCCCCCCCGCCCATCTGCATGAGCCATTTGAGAGGTCTGTGGTCAGTTTGCACATGGAAGTGAGTACCAAACAGGTATAGTCTCAGCTTTTTCAGGGACCAAACCACGGCAAAGGCTTTCCTCTCAATAGCACCCCATCGTTGTTCTCTGGCGAAAAGTTGCCTGCTAATGAAGCAATTGGCTGTTCAAGGCCCTCCCCATTTACTTGTGCCAACATTTCTCCAAGGGACTAATGCCAACCTCTTTTTGTGTGACCTCCCTGTGGGCAAACAATAGACATGAGAAGAGAACATCCCATCTCCTCGTGAGTTTGTCTCGCAAAGCATTGATCATGCCCTTTAGGGTCCTATTGAACCTTTCCACCAAACCATTAGTCTGGGGATGATATGGGGTGGTGAACTTGTAGGTAACACCACATTCTTCAGATAGCTGGACATGAAATTTGTGCCCCTATGTGAAACAACCTCCTGTGGGAAACCCACTCTGGTGAACACTAGCCAACAAAGAAGCAGTGACTGTTCTGACGTGCATTGCTTTAGGGTATCTTGTGGCATGGTCCACCACCACCAAGATATACTTGTTCCCTGATGCCATTCTAGGGGATCCACAATGTCCACCCCCACCCTCTCAAAGGAAGTCCCTACCACTGGCAGTGGTATCAAGGGAGACTTTGGCTTGCCCTCTGTCTTGCCACTGGCCTGACAGGTTGCACAGGAGCTGCAAAACTCCTTCACTTTGGCAGACATGTTGGGCCAATAAAAATGGTTAACCAACCAGTTCCAGGTCTGATTCAGACCCAAATGACATGCCCAGGGGGTGTCATGGCTTGAAGTCAGGAGGAATTTTCTGTACTTCAGCGGGACCACCAACCTCCTGGCGGCCCCTTCTTTGAGGTCTCTAGCCTCAGTGTAGAGAACTCCATCCTCCCAGTAGATTTTGTGGAAGCCACTGACATCGCCCTTCTCTTGCTTGGAGGCAGTCTGCCTCAAGCTCTCAATGGTGGGACACTCTCTCAGTCCCTGACAAAACTCCTCTCTGGAGGGTACACCAGCTCCTGTCAATTCTGCCAAATCTGACAGACCTTAAAGGGATACAATCTCATTGTCAGAGGACAGATCCTCCCCCTTAGGATCAGATTCCTGCTGCACCTCCTGGTGATCCTTGGGCTGGCTCACCAGACCCATTGCACTTTCCCTTGCCATTGGATAATTGGCCCATTGTTCCATGGTCTAAGTGTCCAGCATTTCCCTTCTTGATAGTCTGTGACCTGGTCACAGCACATGCCCCCTCAGGGAGATCCAGCATCCTTGCATGGACCATTTTCTCCACCCCTGACCAGTCAGACATTTCAAGATCATTTCCCAGTAGACAGTCTGCTGAAAGTGCAGGAGGCACAACTACCTGCCTAGGGCATGTCACACCTCCCCATTCCAAACTCACCATTGCCATGGGATGGAGTTTGGCTCTGCTGTCTGCATAGGTTACATGGTGATACACACCAGGTATGATCTGCCCTGGGGAAACCAGTTTTGCTGTGACCATAGTCACACTAACTCCTGTATCTCTCAGAGCCTCAACCTCAGTTCCATTGATTTTAGGCCTCTGCCTATACCTCCCCATGCTGGGAGGCAAGACAGCTAGGGTTGCAATGTCCACCCCACCCACAGGCACTAAGGTTGCCTTTGTCAAACCCTTCCTCATCTCTGGGACATTCTCCACCCCTTCCCCTATGCTGGCAATCGCCTGAGACTGCCCACATGTAGGGGGCTTTTTTGTGCAGACAGCATCTCCCCTCTTGTATCCTGGCTGATACCAGTCAAAACACTGACCTACCTTCATCAGGTCAAGGAATTTTCCTGCCTTTGCGGGTCGAAAGACTTCCCCTGATACCTTCTCCTCTTGAAAGTGGCTGGGCTTGGGGTCCCTCCCCCCTGCACAGGTTTTTGTGGGTCTTGTGAGGACTCTTTCTGTTTTTGACCATCTTTTCCCTGGGCGGGACCTGTCCTCCCTTCTTCTGACCACCCCTCTGGTGCTGATTGGAAACCTGGGTTCTCAACCACTCATCAGCTAGCTCCCCCAGGTCTCTAGGGCTAGTCAGCTTAGAGTCCACTAGGTACTGGCTTAACTTCTCTTGTACACAAAAGGTGTCAGGATGTGCTCTTTCAAGAATAAATTGCACAGCCCCTCATAAGTGCTCACTTAGTTACCACTAATCCAGCCCTCTGGTGCCTTCACTGAGATGTCCACAAAGTCGACCCAGGACTGTGTGTTAAGTTTCTGCATGTCCCTGAGCTTCACCCGGTACTGCTCTGGTGTTAGACCAATTTTCTTGACTAAACATTGCCTCATGTGGGAATAAGATTTGACCTCAGGA
Source organism: Calotriton arnoldi (assembly GCA_963921515.1). Taxonomy (NCBI): domain Eukaryota; kingdom Metazoa; phylum Chordata; class Amphibia; order Caudata; family Salamandridae; genus Calotriton; species Calotriton arnoldi. The sequence goes on along the minus strand of CAWUFW010009727.1, from coordinate 603,092 downwards.
GCCTATCCCTCCCAGCTACTCGGATCACTCCCCACAGGAGTGAACCCCAATACTTAGAGTGGACCTCTCACATATCACGGGCCCTTTCAAATGCAGTCAGCCATTTGTCAATAGCAATCCCCTCGGTGTACATGGGAACTATTCCCTTGAGAAGCCTGTGATTAAACCTACCACCCCAGGGCATCTCAGCTTCTTCTTCAATGTCGCTGCCACCATTTCTTTTTCCTTTCGCCTCCTCCCACTTCTCTCTAGCTAGTGCTAACCTCTTCGCTTCCAGTGCTATGGAAGCCAACTGAGCCTCAAGCTCTTGCCTTCTGAGGAAAGTTTATGGGTCCTCTCTGGATTAGCCTGTACTCCCCCAATTAGCTGTCAGTATGAACCTGGTGCTAGAAGAAATGGAAAGGTTATCATCATCCACCTCCTGGAGGTGGTTGGAGGGGTCACCCTCCCCTTCCTTCTCTGGAGCTGTCTGTGCCCAGGCCTTAAGGGACCTAATCAACCATGCCTTCCTGATCTTGTTGCTATTAGGTAGCCCCCTGGACCTACACTAAACCCCAAGCTTAGCCACTGCAAGTTTGTTAAGTTTAGCCAGATCCAGCTCCATGTTATCACTAGTTTTGGGCCACACAAACTTCACAAATCAGCAATAGAACAAATTTAGAAAAATCCAAAAATTAACAGCTTTGTTCTGAGTCAATTTACGGGATTTTTAAAGATCTTACCTTCCTTTACTGTATGGTGTAATTTATCACAAGTCCGTATCCACACCCCTGAGCACCAAATTTTAGAAGGTGGATTATTAGTAGGGGTAAGTCTGCTCCTACCACTAGCAATAAGGCCACCAATGCAATATAAGGTCCAGACAAGGTCTCAATAAATTATTCCCTTGCTCAACCCTTGGTAGTTGGCAACGAGCAGGAGGGCCTAACTTATGATACATTAAATAAGTAAGACGCAACACACAATAAAAATCCCACACCAGTTTATAGAAATAGGAAATATTTTTATCTTTAAAATGACACCAAAACGAAAAAAATACAATATAGAGAACCAGAGATAATTTTTTTTTTTAAAGTTACCACTTTCTAGTGCTTAAAAACATATAGCGCCAACTTGAGACATCTGGTTGCACTTTACCAGGACAAAGTCAAAGTTTGAGGCCGACCGCAATGGATCCCTGGCCGGATACACTATGTGGGAGGTCCCGATCAAATTTTGCCTTCACACTTAGAAACATTTCTGGAGGATTTTCTCTTGATGGCGAGCAAAGCACTTCGTCTGGTTGGATTCACAGCGGGTTCTATGGCTTAGTTCAGTGGGAGCTCCCGGTCAACTCCTGGAAGTCCTGAGCTCCAGAGCTTTCAGTGGGATAAACCTTAAATCCAGTCCGGGTCGCGGTTGAAGGTAGACGGCTTGACTCTGGACGTCGGGCCGGTCCACTTATGGAGCTTTTCCAAAAGTTGCTCCAAACTCCTTCAAACTTCAGGAACTTCTTCCTGAAGTTCCTCTTGAAGGTTCAAAGTGTCCAAAACACACATCCATGGGTCTACTAGCTCTGAGATGGTCCTTTAAAGTTTGGGACTACAATTCTCACAATGTATTGGGCCAAATCCTTAAAAGTCCACTGGACACAATCCAGGCTGGGGACTTCTTGAGGGAGACCGTGCAGGGAAGCTCTGTTAACCTGTTGCTTTCAGGGAGTCCACTCCTTAATACTTTTGAAAGCAAGGCAAAGTCCTCAGGGCTGTAGTTCCAAGTGTGCAACAGGAGCAGTCCTTCAGGGAGCAATCCTGTGTTGTGCAGACCAGGGTTCCAGCAGGGCAGTCCTTCTTCTCCTTGTAGTGTCGTGCAGCAAATCCGAGTTCCTATGCAGCTCTCACATATTTATTCAATGATCTGGGGTGATAAGCAGGGTGCACCCCTGTCCAATGAGGTGCAGGGTGCCACCCAAAAGCATGAAAGCTTCCTACAAAGTATGGATATTCTTGTCCCATAAAGCTCTACACTTTAAAATACAAGATGGAGGATTCCTCTACAAGAAAGTAAGACCTGGCTAAATCAAACTACTGGTGTGGCTCATTTCCCTTAACACTCCTCCGCCATCTCCTGCAAATTCCATTCCCGGGCCTGCCATCTGACTAGGGGGTGCAGGAAGAGGGGGTAGGCCTGGCTGGCATTCCTTACTGTCCTGCTTTTTTTGAAGTCCAGTCTGATTTACCTAGACGCCGACCTGGCCTGTTCTCTTAAACTACAGAGCTCCACCTATCAGATAACCTCTGCTCTATGCAGGCCACTTATCACCTCATCAAAGCAACTTGGCTAAGCCTGTTACGGCTGGCCAATCAGGAGAGGCTACTTAAAAGCTGGATTTTGGCTCACAGAAAAGAAAGTTCTATAACTTCTTTTCTGTACTAGTTATCATAAATTTGACAGTGGCAAGTTGGATTTATCATTGCCAATTCTTTTAGTCCTTCAATGAAATGTTGTAGCTCCTTCCTAGCAATATTTATACTTAAATAACATATTCCAATGTTAGCCTATGCAGCTAATAATGTACAATGTGGGAAAACGAAACTGACAGCTTTTCGCTCACAAGGGCATATAAAACATATTTTATAATGTCCCTGCTTATAGTTACCTGGCACCCCACCCCTGGGGCACCTAGGGAGACCTTAGGTATGACGTATATGTGAAAATAAGGTAGATTACCACTTTGGAAGTACCTTCAATTCCAAAGTTGATTTTGCATATCATTTACTTTATAAAGACAGTCTGCAAAGCAGAGTTGCCTTTGCAAATGACAGCATGCAACACAGTAGGGCACACTCCAGTGCATGAAATCTACCTCTAAACCCCCTGCCCTATTATATACTAGGGAGTTATAGGTAGTTTGAATCCCCCTTGCCATATTATATACTAAGGACTTACAGAGGTCTGTCATTGCCAATTGTAATGATACCTAATTACCATATACCTTTTTCATCAGAGCACTGACCCTGGGGGAAACGACCATTACAACGCATTGCCATTACAATGCGGTTGTAACAACGCAACTATTATTACATCGCAATGCCATTACAACGTATGGCATT